>PVIA01014584.1:0-25972 GCA_004024845.1 Tonatia bakeri
TAAAAGAATACACCTCCACTAAACCAGCTCTGCAAGAGATACTAAAGGGACTGCTCTAAGGAAGGGAAGGAAAAAAGAGAGAGAGGAACACAGGTACATAAATGACAATGAATAAGTACCTATCAATAATAACCCTAAACATAAATGGATTAAATGCCCCAATCAAAAGATATAGAAAGATAAATGGATAAGAAAGCATGACCCACAAATATTCTGACTACAAGAGACCCACCTCAGGATAAAAGACCTGCACAGACTGTAAGGGAAGGACACCTTCCCTTTGGAAACAAATTTTCCAAGCAAATGGACAGGTCAAAAAAAGTCAGGGTAGCAATACTCATATCAGACAAAATAAACTTCAAAAAAAAAAAAAAGGGGGGGCCATAAAGAGAGACCCAGAAGCTCACTTCATGATACTCATGGGAAAAATCCACCAAGAAGACACAAACATTGTAAATATATATGCACCCAACATAGGAGCACCCAAATACATAAAGAAAATCTTAGAGGACTTCAAGAAAGATATTGACAGCAACACAACTATAGTGGGGAATTTTAACACACCACTGTTAAAAATGGACAGACCTTCCAAACAAAATATCAACAAAGATATTGTGGCATTAAACAATGCCCTAGATGAAATGCACTTAACTGATATATTCAGAGCCCTCCATCCCAAAGAAGCTAAATACACATTCTTTTCAAATGTAGATGGCACATTTTCAAAGATATCCACATGATAGGACATAAAACAAGCCTCAACAATTTCAAGAAAATTGAAATCATATCAAGCATTTTCTCTAATCACAAGGGACTCAAACTAGAAACCAACCTCAAGAAAAAACCCAAAACACTCAAACTCATGGAGATTGACTTGCATGCTATTAAACAATGAATAGGTCAAGAATGAAATCAAAGAAGAAATCAAAAAGTTTCTGGAAACAAATGAAAATGAACACACAACAATCCAAAAGTTATGGGACGCAGAGAAGGCAGTCCTGAGAGGGAAGTTCATAGTGATACAGGCATACCTAAAAAAGAAATATTTCAAAGAAACAACCTAACCCTATGTCTACAAGAACTAGAGGAACAACAACAGAGACAGCCCAGAGCAAGTAGAAGGAAGGAAATAACCAAGATCAGAGCAGAATTAAATGACATAGAGACTAAAAGCATGAATTCAGGAGCTGGTTCTTTGAAAAGATAAACAAAATCAACAAGCCTTTAAGCAGACTCATCAAGAAAAAAAGAGAGAAGACCCAAATAAACACAATCAGAAATGAAAGAGGAGAGATCACAACTGACACCACAGCAATACAAAGGATTGTAAGAAATTACTGTGAAGGACTGTATGCCAAGAAATTTGAAAACCTAGATGAAATGGACAAATTTCTAGAAAAATATAATTTTCCAAAACTCAATGAAAAAGAAGCAGAAAGCCCAAGGAGGCCAATAACAGCAAAAGAAATTGAAGCAGTAATTAAAAAATTCCCAACACACAAAGCCCTGGATCAGATGGATTCACAGGAGAATTATACACAACATTTAAGGAAGAGCTAACCCCTATCCTTCACAGACTATTTCAAAAAATCTGAAAAGATGGAAGACTCCCAAACTCTTTTTATGAAGCCAACATCATCCTGATTCCCAAACCAGATAAAGACACAACAAAGAAAGAGAACTTCAGGCCAAAGTCTCTGATGAACATTGACGCTAAAATCCTCAACAAAATACTGGTAAACCGCATCCAACAATACATTAAAAAGATCATCCACCATGACCAAGTGGGATTCATCCCAGGGAAGCAAGGTTGGTTCAATATTTGCAAATCAGTAAATGTAATACATCGCATAAACAAAAGCAAAGACAAAAACCACATGATCATATCAATAGATGTGGAAAAAGTATGTGATAAGGTACAGCACCCATTCATGATAAAAACACTCAGCAAAGTTGGAATACAGGGAGCATTCCTCAACATAATAAAGGCCATATATGAGAGACCTACAGCCAACATCATACTAATGGGCAAAAACTAAAAACTTTTCCATTAAGATGAGGAACAAGACAAGGTTGTCCACTTTCACCACTTTTATTCAATATAGCATTGGAAGTTTTAGCCACAGCTATCAGACAAGAAAAGGAAATAAAAGGCATCCAAATCAGAAAGGAGGAAGCAAAACTGTCATTGTTTGCAGATGACATGATAGTGTATGTAGAAAATCCTATAGACTTTACGAAAAAAACTGCTTGACCTAATAAATGAATTTGGCCCAACAGGGGGATAAAAAGTCAACATCCAGAAATCAAAGGCATTTCTGTACAGCACCGATGAAACAGCAGAAGCAGAAATCAAGAAAAAAAATCCCATTTGAAATAATAAAAAGGGAAATAAAATACCTAGGAATAAACCTAACCAAAGAGGTAAAATACCTATATTCAGAAAACTGCATACCACTGAGGAAAGAAATCAAGGAAAACTCAAACAAATGGAAACATATATCGTGTTCATGGATTGGAATAATCAATATAATCAAAATGTTCATACTACCCAAAGCAATTTACACATTCAATGCAATACCTATTAAAGTACCAATGGCTTATTTCACAGAAATAGAACAAACACTTCAGAAATTTATATGCAACCATAAACGACCCCGAATAGCTGCTGCAATTTTGAGAAAGAAGAGTAAAGTAGGAGGCATCACAATACCTGACACTAAACTATACTATAAGGCCACTGTAATCAAAACAGCCTGGTACTGGCATAAAAACAGGCACATGGACCAATGGAACAGAACAGAGAGCCCAGAAGTAAACACAAGTCTCTATGGTCAATTAATATTTGACAAAGGAGGCAGCAACATAAAATGGAATAAAAATAGCCTCTTCAACAAATGGTGTTGGGAGAACTGAATAGGTATGTGCAAAAAAATGAAACTAGAGCACCAACTTACACTTTATACAAAAATAAATTCAAGATGGATAAAAGACTTAAATATAAACTGTGACACCATTAAAGTACTAGAGGAGAACATAGGTAGGAAAGTTTCAGATATTTCTTGCAGAAATGTTTTTATTCACATGTCCCCTAGAGCAAGGGACATAAAAGAAAGAATAAACAAATGGGATCTCATCAAAATAAAAAGCTTCTGCACAGCTAAAGAAAACAGTATCAACATAAAAAGAGAACCAACTGTATGGGAAAACATATTTGCCAATGATTCCTCAGACAAGGGCTTAGTCTCCAAAATATATAAAGAACTTACATGACTCCACTCTAAGAAGACAAGCAACCCAATTAAAAAATGGGCAAAGGACTTGAACAGACACTTCTCCAAGGAGGACATACAGAGGATCCAAAGACACATGAAATGATGTTCAATATCGCTAGCTATCAGAGAGATGCAAATTAAAACCACAATTAAATGCCACTTCACACCAATCAGAAGGCCATCATAAAGAAAGCAACAAATAACAAGTGTTGGAGAGTTTATGGAGAAAAGGGGACCCTAGTGCACTGTTGGTGGGACTGCAGACTGGCACAACCACTATGGAAAACGCTATGGAACCTCCTCAGAAAACTAAAAATGGATCTGCCTTTTGACCCAGCCATTCCACTGCTGGGAATATATCCTAAGAATCCTAAAACACCAATCCAAAAGAACCTTTGCACCCCAATGTTCATAGCAGCACAATTTACAATAGCCAAGAGCTGAAAGCAACGTAGGTGCCCATCAGTAAATGAATGGATCAAAGAACTATGGTACATTTACACAATGGAATTCTATGCAGCAGAAAGAAAGGAGCTCCTACCCTTTGCAACAGCATGGATGGAACCGGAAAGCATTATGCTAAGTGAAATAAGCCAGGTTGTGAAAGACAAATACCATATGATCTCACCTTTCACAGGAACCTAAACAACAGAACAAAGAAACAAGTAAAAGATACTGAAATAGAGGACAGGCTGAAAGTAACCAGAGGAGAGAGAAGAGGGAGTTTCAAGGGAAAAGGGGAAGGGTATACAGGAATATAGTTAAAGGACACATGGACAAAAACTAGGAGGAGGTTGGTAATGGGAGGGAAGTGGGGAGGGATGGGTGGGTGGGCTGGAATGGGAGTAAAGAGGCAAAAACTGTACTTGAACAATGATTAAAATAGGAAAAAAAGGAAAAAAAGAAACCTACTGCCAACATCATATTCGATGGGCAAAAAGTAAAAACATTTCCCTTAACATTCGGAACAGGACAAGGAAACCTGATTTCTTCAATAAATGGTATTAGAAGACTTGGACTGGTACATGCAAAAAAAAAAAAAATGAAACTAGACCCTTAACTTACACCATACACCAGAATAAACTCAAAATGGATAAAAGACTTAAATGTAAGTTGTGAAACCATAAATGTCCTAGAGGAAAAAATAGGCAGTAAAATTTCACATAGCAAAATTTTTGCCAATATATCTCCAAGACAATGGAAATAAAGGAAAAAATAAACAAATGGGACTATGTCAAATTAAAAAGTTTCTGCACAGCTAAAGAAACTATCATCTAAATGAAAAGGGAACCTACTGTATGGGAGAACATATTTGCCAGTGATACAATGGACAAGGGGTTAATCCCCAAAATATATAAAGAACTCATACAACTCAACACCAGAAAGACAAACAACCCAGTGAAAAAATAGGCGAAGGACCTGAATAGATACTTCTCCAAGGAGGACATACAGATGGTTCATTGACAAATAAAAAATGCTCGACATCACTAGCCAACAGAGAGATGCAAATTACAAGCATAACAAGGTATCACCTCACATCAGTCAGAATCGCTGTCAATAAATCAACAAACAAGTTCCAGCAAGGATATGGAGAAGAGGGAACCTAGTGCACTGTGGGTAGGAATGTAGACTAGTGCAGCCACTGTGGAAAGGAGTATGGAATTTCTTCAAAAAATAAAAAATGAAACTGTCTTTGACCCAGTGATTCCACTGCTGGAATATACCCTAGAGAATTCTGAAACACCAATTCAAAAGAACTTGTGCAGCCCTATGTTCATAGCAGTGAAATTTACAATAACTAAATGTTAGAAACAGCCCAAGTGCCCATAAGCAGATGAGTGGAATTAAAATCTGTGGTACATTTACACAATGGAATACTACACAGCAGAAAGGAAGAAGGAAGTCCTATCATTTGTGACAATGTTGATGGAACTGGCAACTATTATGCTAAGTGAAATAAGCTGGTTGGTGAGAGACAAGTACCATATGACCTAACTTACATGTGGAATCTAGTGATCAAAATAAACTAATGAGAAAAATAAAACCAGAGACATGAAACCATGGAACAGACTGGTAGCTTTAGGAGGGCAGGAGGTAGGGAGAAAATGGTTGCAGGAAGGGGAAGGGATTATTAGTCAAAGAACATGTATGAATGACTTATAGGCATGAGTCATTCATACTAATGGAGAGAGGATTGACTGTGGGTGAGAGGGGTAGGCTAGGTGGAGGGGGGATAAAAGGGAAAAAATAGGGGAAACTAATAGAATAAATAATAAAATAAATAATTGAATAAATAAATATCTAAAAGTATGGGTTTTTATTTAATGAGTACCTGATTAACACAATATAAAACATAATTATTTAAAAAATGTATACAGTGTTTGCTGTCTAGGCAGATACAGGAAAACTTTTTCCTTTTTAACAGACTGAAAAGAACCAAACTAATTCTGTATTACCTTACTTTTGATATTTATATTCATTTACCTAATTAAATTCATTATTCAGCTTAACTATATAATTTACTCTTAAGATTTCTCCTTATAAACCTTCAATTTGCACAGACTCTGTGCAATGTACATAAACCTTATATGACTTACATAATCTTTCTTCAAATTCTTCAATTTACACAGTCCCTTTTAGTATGCTTTTTATAAATTCATTCAGAAATAACCAACTTTAGAACAAATTATTTTCTTTTTTCCAGCGTTTTCATCCTTTATGCCTTTTATTACTAAATGATACAATTTTTCCAACCTAATTAGAATTTTTAATTCTTAGAAATTTTGGTTTCTAGTGACAACTAAATGTAAGTAACTAGCATTTTGAATACATTAACACCATGAATACATTTCATAACTTTTAGAAATTTTTTTCCATTACCAAACACATTCACATTTTCGAGAGAAATACTTCAAATAATGTACAAGATATATTCATAAACAGATTCATATCCACTTTCTACTTTCTTTACAATAAGAAGCCAAAGCAGGCAGACTCAGGTCTGTTAATATTTTAGTATCTTCTTATTTCAAAATATCTAGATATTTAATAGTTTTTATCATTTAATCCAGAAAATCTCTAAAGTTCCATGTCACTCAAGACTTTGGCAAACTATGTTTAGGTATATTTATAATTATTACTGAAAACTTTTATCAAAAACTATTCATTTTTGTTACATCTATTTATTAGTTCTTCACAACTTTATGAGATGTGAAAGTCAATATTTACTCAAGAAATTTTCTTAACAGATTTTTAACAATGATAGACAACATGAACTTATTCCTGCAAATCAGGGAAAGCAAACATATATTTCATGTTGTTACAGGGTGTGGCCAAGGGGGGGACCCCAAATGGACATTTAAAATGGGGTCCAGAACTCAAGGTGTTCAGAAAATACTAGGATGTCCTACCCCGCCCCCAGGTGTGGGTGGGGGAAAAGGACAAATGGAGCAGGCCCACTGAGAGCTGTTTTGCATAGCAACAGCTCTGCAGCCAACCTCTGGGGTGTGGTCATTTAACATAACTATAACCTTTGACTGGCTACATAGATATGTTAAGTAGCTATGGCCATGCTCTGAGCCAGGGGGATGGAAGTAACTTCCCCACCAAGATGTAACTGGGGCGGGGGGG
Source organism: Tonatia bakeri (assembly GCA_004024845.1). Lineage (NCBI taxonomy): Eukaryota > Metazoa > Chordata > Mammalia > Chiroptera > Phyllostomidae > Tonatia > Tonatia bakeri. Next base: position 6,906 of record PVIA01014584.1, read on the forward strand.
TAGGTCCCCCGGGTTACAGCGCCTGCGTGAGAGCTTGGAGATGATTGGCTCCATAACATGGGGCCACACCTGCCCAGACCCATGATGGCGACCAGAAAAGCTGGAAAGGACAGCAGATTGAGGGCAGGTGTGGCCGAGTGTGGGAGGAGTCGGAAATGGGGCTGCAGAGGAAGATTGGCGCGGGATTTAAAAGCCCAGGCGCCGCAGCCATAGAAGAGTGATCCATGTGGCTTTTGGCTGAGTACAGGGCTCCTGCACCTCTGTGAGAGAGAACCACACTGCTTTCGGTAGAGCAGAAGGCTCCCGCAGCCCTGTGAGGAGAGAGAACCACGCGGATTTGGCGGAGTGAGGACTTCTGTGGTCCTGGGGGAGAGAGGACCACGTGGCTGGAGCAGTGGAGAGAGAACCACGCGGTTTTGCCAGAGTGCAGACCCCCGCAGCTCTGGTAGGAGAGGACTGCGTGGCTTTGAGGTACTTCTTTTGGTCACGTGGCCTGGGAAGCAAGAGAGACTTTGCCTGGAAGAAGGGTGAAAAAACTCTTACCAGTAGGCCATGAGACAGTGCTGCATGACTTTGGATTAATTGGAGATCCTGCCTGGACGGCGACACAGCTGATGGTGCCGGGAACCGAGAGAGGCCTACCAGCCGAGCACAAATTACTGGCAAGAACCAGACACTGCCTGAGACTGGACTTCTATTTCCTTTCCTGAGATACGGTACCCCAGACTGGGCAAAGGGGGAAGGAAGGACTGAGTGTGTTTGTGGGTGTTTTAAGGGACTTTAAGATTTCTGATAAAAACATTAGGTCACTGCCTTAAATTTTGTATAGCACAAAATAAACATTTTCCTTTCCTTTTCACAAATCTCTGGCATTGAGATATATCTTTCCTTTATGGCGGCGGACAAGACGGACCCGAATCTTTTTCAGTAAGAGCATCACCGTCCCGGGCCCCCTTGTTTGGTTCGTGCTCTGTAACAATGTAATAATTTTAAAATATATCAATTAAATTTAAACCAGCTTTAATATCAAATATTTTTCCAGGCCACATGATCCTGAAAAAAACATTTGAGATTGTTCTTATATTTTTAACATACACATAAACAATATTATTAGTAATTGTAGAGGAGAGAAGATTTTTTAAATTTGCCCTAGCCAACCTTTAAGGAGGCCAGAGAAGAGGCAGGGGAAGTATCAGATTTGGCTGGTTTTAGCCGCTTGAGTTTAAAAATGCTCATTTTTCCTTCACATTGAGGTGGGTCAGTCACCCCTGTTGTTTCTACAAGATTTGATGCTGATGTTAATTTCTCCACTGTTCCTGAGACCACCACCACTCCCGCACCTCCAGGAGAAGAATTCAAAGGGTTTAAAAGACTTACCTCCTCATTTTTTCTTCTTTCTGAGTTTATGATCTTAGAGGGGAGTAAGATCTTTTACCTCTTTTAGAACTATCAATTCAAATCCTTTCTGTGTAGAATCCTTATGATGTAACAACATGAAAATTTGCACATAAGAGATCTTATTCCATTTACCAGCCCACTGGCAAAACAATTCTATTTAGTCATTGACTTATAACTGCAAGTTAACCATTCAGCTAAAATATGACATAATGGACTCTGTAATTGAATTGAGACTGGGCTGCCCATTTCAAAACAGAAATGAAAACATTGAAAGCAAAGACATACCTCAAACAAACAAGTACTCTTAAACTTAATTCTAAACTTTATAAAAGAAAGGACTGAGAAATTAGCAAGAATGACCTTCACACATTTTAAATGGCACAATGCCCAGAAGACAAAAAGAGGATACCTTTGTTACAGGGTGCAGCCAAGAGGGGGGGCCCTAATGGACATTTAAAATGGGGTCCAGAACTCAAGGTGTTCATAAAATACTAGGATGTCCTCACCCCTCCCCCAGGTGTGGAGGGGGGGAAGGGGTAAATGGAGCAGGCCCATTGAGAGCTGTTTTGCATAGCAACAGCTAACCTCTGGCGTGGTCTTTTAACATATCTATAACCTTTGACTGGTTACATAAATATGTTAAATAGCTGTGACCATGCTCTGAGCCAGGGGGATGGAAGTAACTTCCCCACCAAGATGTAACTGGCAGTGGGCAGGTCCCCTGAGTTACCGCACCTGCGCGGGGAGCTTGGAGATGATTGGCTCCCTGACATGGGGCCACACCTGCCCAGACCCACCATGGCAGCCAGAAAAGCTGGAAAGGACAGCAGATTGAGGGCAAGTGTGGCCAAGTGTGGGAGGGGTCGGAAATGGGGCTGCAGAGGAAGATTGGCTCAGGGATAAAAATCCAGGCATGGCAGCCATAGAGGAGAGAGAACCACGCGGCTTTTGGCAGAGTATTGGGCTCCCACAGCTCTGTGAGAGAGAATTCACCATGCAGATCTGAGGTCCAGCTAGGAGGCTATTGCCATAATATTAACAGAAATGACACCGAAGGTGATAAGAATTGATCAAAATCTAGATAAAATCTGAAGGTAGAGTCAACCCTTTTCCTTAAATTATTTTTCTCCATTCTGCAGACAAAGTAGAAATTTCAGAGTTTCGTTCTAAACCTGCACTGTCCCTCTAGTCCCTCCTTCAGAATTTGGATCTGCACTTAAGATAGTATTAATATAATATCCATGAATAACTAAATTACAACCTGCAAAACTCAGGAGTTAGTGGTTGCCATTGCTTTCCATGTTGTCTAGAATGAAGGAAAAGAGAATTAAAAAAGAGGGTGAAGCAGATGCATAGAAAAAGATAGTGGTATACTAAGGATAGTGTTTAGTGATTATCAGCAACTTTTATTTAACCCCACCATGTAAATGAGCATCAATTTACTTACCCCAAGGATGATAGAAAAATATATTTTTGGATAAGCCAAAATTTTTTAAGAAAATCCTTTATTTTCTACTATCAGCAATATTTTGGTTCTGAAATATTGGTTAGTCTCAGAAAGGTTGTAAAACTTTTGAGTGATAAATGTATTGGCCTAATAAAACATTTATAACAGCATTTTTGTTTCTCTCTGCATATTTTTGGATCCTTACCAGAAGTCCTGAAAATTGTAGTAACTTACAGGAAACATACATTTTTTTACAAGGATGTTTTGTAGGTATGCAGGTTATCATTTTCTTTTCCAAATCACATGTGACCTTTTTCTAGTGACATAGAAAAAGATCAGTCTGTTTTCTTTCTCTTTTGAAATCCTAAGAAGATGATGTAATTCTGTGAAGTTCAAAAGATTCTATTTCATTTGAATTATTACCTGGCCCCTAAACCTCTATAGGCTAGAGTCTATAATATCTGATAAGAACAGATACTACACTTAATCTTAGCTAAAAGACTGAGAAACAATAGAGTCTATAATTTCTAAAGCTTGTTCCACTTTTAAGCAAATGTGAAATTGGTAATCCATTAGGGTGGTTTTATTTTAGGTACTTGTGTTCTTGATGTTAAGCCATTTTCTTAATAGCTAATTAGATGTTAGGGAAAGTATTAATAAATGAAAGTTTTCATTTCTGTAAGGCTGTTGGCATATCAGTCACTCCCTTCCTGGAGTAGTCGTGATGCAGGTATGAGTGTATAGCTGTCTTAAAGAACACAATGACTCGTGTCTTTTTATAGGGTGACCAGATGTGGTCAATTATATTTCATCTGTTTTTAATAATGTGTTGTTGATTTACTAGTTCACTTTCTTCTCTGATCATTAATTTTTATAGGCTTTCATCTTCTGAATTATTGTCATGTGGTATGTTACAACAGTGCTCTCTTGCCACTGCATATTTTAAACTTTTAAACAGAACACAGAATCATGTTGTTCCCGTGGAAACCTTCAAACACTGCAGAACCACAGCCTTGATTTTTTTTCATCTATTTTATGTGGGTTTGTGCCCTGTGATAGCCTACTCTTATCTTCAATGCCCCTAACATGAAGATATGGTTAACCTGGAGGCCAGTAGGTTTAATTATTTTTTTAAATTTTCATTTGTTATTTATCCCTTGGATTGATTCTAACTATTGTGGTAGAAAAGAGGTAGACTAGTCCATTATGATGAACTAAAACACAGATTATTCTTGAACATGAGCACTGGCTATGGAGAGCATCTACTGGGGCAATTTGTATAATAGTTACCATTTATTCATTCAGCTATTATTTACTAACTGTATTAAGAGATACACTATTATAGGGCTTGGAGTTACAATATCGAACAAGACAAAATTCCTGACTTTATATATATGGAAACCACAGCAATGAAATTGAAAGTAATAGAGAAGGTGGGTATGTGGTATGGGTTGTTATTTTAATTAAGGTCACTAGGGGACAGTCCTCTTAAGTAGAGGCATTTGAGTAGAGACTCGATTGAAGTAAGCAAATGAGTCAGGCACATACTTGAGTGCAGTTCTTTCTAGAAAAAGGAGATTGCAAACACAAATGCCCTGAAGTGGGAATAATTTCAATACGCATATACTTGACATAGAGCGAGAAGCCAGCATCCTAGCACCTAGTGATCAAGCAGGCAGGTTAAGTAAGTGATGTGGAAGTGGAGATGAGAAGATGGATGGGGATGGGGGAAGAGATCATGTAATGTCTCATAGGCCACACTAGTGACATTGAACATAAAAGACTTTGAGCAGTAATGTTACCTAATTTACAGTTTAGGAAAGATAGCTGTATTTGTGGTGAGGATAATTAATTGTATCAAGGCCAATTGTACAATACCAGTTAGAATGTACTGCAGTCACTTAGGGAGAGAAGATAGCATGGAAGAGGGTTGAATGTAGAAAACATCTGAAAAACAGAGCCGGTGGGATTTACTGATGATTTGAGCACAGGTTGTGAACAAAAGGAGTTGAGAGTGATTAGTAGAGTATTGTCTGGGATAAACAAGTCAATGATGCTGCTATTTACTGAAATGCATTAAACTGAGGAAGAATGGTTTTGCAGGTAGATGGGGGTCAGCCAAGAGTTCTGATTTGAACATGAGACACCCAAGTCTGTGATTCAGAGAAGTTCATTCCAGGGATCTAAAGCTGTGATTCTAGGAGATGCACCTTTAAGGAAATCATGTGTATAAAGAGGTAAAGGTAGGAATGACGCTATTGAGGCTTTCTAAGGATATCACCCACCTTATACACCAATTGACTTTATATGTTTTAGTTGACTGCTGCAATAATGCTGCATTAAAAACAACTCCAAAACCTCAGTGACACACAGCACTGAATTTATTGTTCATATATTCTTGGTCTGTTGGTGGTTAGCTAGGGAGCTTGCCTGGCCTTGACTGTTCACTCACATATCTGGGATTGGATTGCTGACAGCTGTAGCAACCGAGGTGACTCAGCTCTGCTCCATGTGTCTTCTTTCATCTTTCCCAGATGAGCTGGGGCTCTTGGCAGTCCCACATCAGAAGTACAAGAATAAGCACATCCCAAGAGCAAACCTGTGAAAGCCTCAGCATGCATCAGACTTATGATTGAGTGTCAAGGGGCAGGGTGCATTTCCTTGCTCATAGTGGGAGAGCATTGCAAAAACATATGGAAAAGGTATGGATTCAGGGAGTTGAAGAACTGGGTCGTTTTTTGCAGTCTATCACACAGGCGCAAGTCATTCCAATGAGAATATGTAGAGACAGCCTTGCATAGAGTGGAAACGTAAGAAATGTCTGCTTCTTCTTTAGCAGTAGCTTCTTCATTCACAGACTTTTCCTGCAAGTACAACAAATAGAATTTTGAAAATCATGTGGTCGTGTATTAAAATTCCAGTCCATCTCTCATGTCTGTGATGAGTTCATCTAAAACATGGCATTATAATACCTGCTTTGTTGCAGTTGTTATGAGAATTAAAAATAATATCTAAAGTTCCTAATGTATAGTAAGCACTTGATAAATGAAAAATGTGATTATTATGATTAGTAGAAAAGGTGCTGTTAGTATTATGAAATACAATATGTAGTCCAGGTGTTTTGTGGCCCCAAGAATGCAATTATGTAATTGTGACAAGATTGAATCTCCAAAATTATAAATGTTTAAAATAAAAACACCTTTTACTCCCACATGTCATATTATTCTCTGGTATTCAATAAGGCTAGAGGTTTACCTTTTTTTAAAGTGTATCCTTCCTGTTCACAGACAGATCCATATCCCATCTACAAAATGTATAATTGTGCTTAAATCCAACACACTGTTTAGTGCTTTTGTGTATTTTTTAATGTCCATAAATATTATATGGTATAAGTCACTGTGTATCTAGCTGTTTTCCACCCAAAATCATATATTTGATGTCTACCCTTTAAAAATTTTTTATTAAATTTATTGGGGTGACATTGATTAATAAAATTATATAGGTTTCAAGTGTACAGTTCTACAATACACTAGTTGTATATTGCATTGTGTGCTTGCCCCCCAAAAGCAAGCCTCCTTGCATTACCATTTATTTGACTCCCTTTATGCTTTCTTTTTTTTTAAAATTTATCCTTCATATTTATATCCTCAAGGTTTTGTTACTGTTTCAGTATAAACAGTGATTATACCCTACGAGATGATCTGTCTTTTTGCTTTAAAATAAATACAACTGGCATAGAATTCAGATTATATTGGGGGAAAGCATAAAGTGATATGTCTCTTCTAACCTCCAGTTCCTCCACCATGACTGGGCTGGACAGTTAATGTAGGAGCAATATCTGACAATATTAGCATCAAATTTTAAGACAAAAGGTTATAGATTGTGTAAATTTTCTGATTAATGGGCTAACAAAAAGTGACCTAATAACTGATAATCTCCCCCACAAAAGACTTCAAAAATGCTTGAATCAAAGGTCAGTGTGATTGAATTGATCTTTTTAAAAAACAAGTGATATTAAGTCAGTCCTGATACTATATCCAGGTTACCTATTCTTGCCATGTAAGATTGTCTAGAATGTCAATCAACTTTGGTCATGCACATTTGTCATAAGAGTTCATGAAGGCACAATTATTTTTCCCTTTTTCCTTTCAGATACAAGCTCTAGAGAAGCAGCACCTCTATTTTGCTCATTTAAAAAAAATGCTGACTGCCTGTGCTTTTTATAGACCCAGGGTTACTAGAAAGTGCTAAATCGGTATTTGTTAACATATTTGTTCAATAAATATTTTCACAAAGGCCTTTTTCCACATACTTTGTCTAGTTCCTCTATGGTTGGCTTGGATTGAAATAGTTGAAGAATAACAATACAATTCCAGAGTGAAAAATGTAAAAAGAAATCTATTGCTTAATATTTTTAGAAATAATTGTACACACTCTATTCTGTCTGCCCATAATATATTTTCTTGTGCTACTTTAGTATTAAGCACTTCAAGGCTTCTTATGATTATTAGGATAAAGACATGAACCTATAATATGGTCATAAATGATGTGGCTCCTTCTAGCCTCTGCCTCTTCATCTCATATCTTTTTTCCCATTTCTGACTGAATTCCCAGCCACCATAGTCGCCTCTCAGTTTCTCGGTGGAACAATAGTTTTATCAATTTGCAGCCTTTTCCTTCTGTCTGGAAAGCTACTGGGACATGCCTTGTCACCCTCCAGATCCTAACTGGACCTTCCCAAACTAAATTAATTCTCTAGTAACATGCATTCATAGTGTTCAGCATTTTCATTTCTAGCATTTATCAGTTAATGTACTAATATATAATTTTGTATGGTTATTTGATATCTATCTTCCCTACTGTATTATAAGCCCCATGAGAATATGAGCTGTATCAGTATTTGAGAAGAGCAATATAAGAGTGAGAATAAACAGAAAGAGGCAGTTATAAGCAATTATATAAAGATGAGATCATGGTGTCCTAGATGGTGACAACAAGAGATGTGAACAAATGGATCCTTATGTTCTTAGGAGATAGAGATCCTCAATAATTGGTTGAATGTGGGGATAAGAGAGATGGAATAAAACATGACTTAGGTAAACAGATGAAAAAGAATGGGTTTCCAGGGAAAGATGAGCTCAGCTTTTGGTACCTTAAGTTTGCAGTTCTTGTACTTAATACTCGAGAGAAAGTACAAGAGGTGGTTGACTAAACCATGGACATAAAGATATGAAAGTTGTCAGCATAGGGAATAGTTGAGTCTTGGAAAATGCTGAGACTACTCAGCAAAAGTCTATAAAATGAAAGAAGATGGGCCAGAACAAAAAAGAACCTATGCACCCCAATGTTCGCAACAGAACAATTTACAATAGCCATATGCTGGAAGCAACCTAAGTACCCATTAGTAAATAAATGGATCAAAAAACTGTGGTACATTTACACAATGGAATAATATGCAGCAGAAAGAAAGAAGGAGATCCTACCCTTTACAGCAGCATGGATGGAACTGGAGAGCATTATGCTAAGTGAAATAAGCTAGGTGGTAAAAGACAAATACCACATGATCTCACCTTTAACTGGAACCTAATCAACAAAACAAACAAGCAAGCAAAATATAACTAGAGACACTGAAATTAAGAACAAACTGACAGTAACCAGAGGTGAGCTAGCAGGGAATAACGGGGGGAAAAGGGGGAAGGGTTTTAGGAACAACTGTAAAGGACAAATGGACAAAAGCAAGAGGAGTGGGATCAGGGGTGGGAGGTGGAGATTGCTGGGGTGGGGCGGTTTGTGGAGGAATGGAGACAATTGTATCTGAACAACAATAAAAAAAGAAAAGCAAAATAAAACAAAACAAAATAATTTGAGGCACATTGATATTTATGGAAAGTGCAGAGAAATTGAGGCTTGCCAAAGTGAATAAAAAGTTAGAAAAGAGAAATCAGAAGATTAGAGTTTCAGAAATCCACAGATGAGGGACTAATTGGGAAAGAGGGAGTGTCCACAGTGTCAGTAAAGTCTAATTCTTAGGGATGTATTGCTATCTGACTAGGTGATAGTTGAGTTTCTAAGTAGCCAAAATGTTTCTACCCAAATAAATTTATAGCCATGAAAACAGAGGAAACAGTTCAAAAAGTGGAGAGCAGAGATATTACAAATTGGAAATTATATAACAGGTGTAGATTTATAAAGTAAAACACTTCAGGTTTGATAGAAATATTTAAGTGCACATTAATATTTGGCCTACCAGGCTACCTGCTTATAAAAACATTGATAGCACTCATATAGGTTATCTCATTTAGTAGGGAATCTGTTAAAATGGTACATTTGGTAGTGTACATTTATTCCAGTATATTTTTAAAAATTTTAGCATAGCCCTGGCTGGTGTGACTCAGTGGATTGAGTGTCAGCCTGTGAATCGAAAGGTCACCAGTTCATTTCCCTTTCAGGGCACGCGCCTGAGTTATAGACACGTGCCCCTAGTTAGAGGCACAATGTTTCTCTTGCACATCTTTCTCTCACACATCAATATTTCTTTCTCTCTCTTTTTCCCTCCCCCTTCTCTAAAAAAAAAAACCCAAAAAAGCAACTTTAACATAGGCATCTTTATTAAACATTTTGTGTCAAATTTGTCATTCTATTTTCTATTATAAAGAAATATAATGTTTCATATTTACTTACCAAGTACTTTTTAAAATGATATAGCAGCTCCCTTTATCAGGATCTTAACCTTCATATAGTTAGACAATCTTTTATTCATTTTTTCAAATAAAAATACTTTTTGAGCGGCAATATGCACCAAGCACTGTGTTCTGTGAAACAAAACAGACAGCAATTTCTGTCTTTGAGAAGTTTACATTCTGATGTGGGGAAACAGACAACAAATAATCAACATACAATAAACATAAATTGTGTATTAGGATGGAAGGTGACAAGGGCTACTTGTAAAAGAGTAGAGTAAGGGGAACTAAGATTGCCAAGGGCAAGACGTGGATTGAATGTTATCCAAGGTCTAGGCATTTGCAAGATCTATAGCATTAGACATTGCTTACCCTCAGCAACCTAGGCATGAAGATCTAAGCAAGCAGATCACTGTAATTTGTTGTGACATCTACTCTGTACTCTAGAAGTACAGTGCAGGAGTGCCTAATCCAAGCTAGAGACAAATTCTGATTAAGGAAGACTTCCTGTGAAAGATGGCAGCTGAGCTCAGTCTCAAAGATGAGCAAAATTCATTCAGATAGAGAAAGGAATACCATGCATTTCAGCATTCTAGAAAAGAATGTTGGCTCTGATCTTGAGCACCTCTCCATTCCATATTATGTGAAGGTAACATGACTCTTACTAGTCAGGCTCCTTTATTAACATAATAAAGGTCAATTTTGGCTCTTGTAAAACACATCAATACTTATTTAATCAACAAATGAGACTAACTCCTCTCTAGGCCAGGAATTGATTGCAATGAAGCAGTTGCCAGGTGTCTCTGAAAACATCCATTTTTTTGAGCCCAATAAATATATTATGTATCTATCTCTCTAAGCTAGATCTTCAGAAAGCACTTCATAATGTATTAATATTAGAAAATTTATTTGAGCAAAATGTGTTGTCCCTTGTTAACCAGTTTCACACATTGTTTATTTAATACTTGATAATTCTTCAACAGATCTTAACACAATGAGTCATTTTATTATTTTGCTGCTAGAAAAATGGAATATCCAAATTTGATAATTGCTTCTGCTTTTAAAGACTTAATATCTTCTCAATCTTCAGTTCCTTACAATTTTCCTTTTTTCCATCCTCACTCTCCCTGCCATAGATCTGGTCTTACTCAAATTGTAGCTTTATATATAGTAAAAATAATTTTTTTTCATGGATACTCTGAAAGAATTTCAGGGACCATCAGGGATTGATAAGGCCATGGAAAAAAGTTCTCTTTAATATAATAGATGGAGGAGCTCAAATTTTATTTCAGTTTATCCTTACTTTGTACAGAAGTTGCTGAAAAAGGTTGACCTTTCTAATTCTAAAATTAAAATATGTGATCTTCATGTGATCTGTGTAAGCAAGTAAAAATACTGTTAATAACCTGTGATTCCAGTGAAACTCAAATTTTTAAGCAATCAGCAAATTCTGTTTATTCTACTTCAAAAACAGATCTGATACATCCATATACTATCGCTGTTTCCTCTTCTAGTCACTTAGTCCAAGCTGCAACATCTGTCCCTGAACTATTGATTCCTTCCTAAATATTTTCTCCATTCTCACATTTGCTCATATGAAATGTTTTCTCCATAATAGCAATCCCTTAAAAATATAAATCAAAGCAAATAATCTCCTTTCTGAAAAACCTCCAGTGGCTTTCTACTGCCAATCAAAATCCAAATTTCTCACCATTTCTTACCTAATCCACCCCCTGCCTCATTCTCTGACCTCATCATGTGTCTATCTGCTCTCACCCACTATTTGCCTACCAGCCATACTGGTCTTTCTGTTCCTCAGATTGACTCCTCATAATGTAGAAGAATGTTTAGGTATAAGATTCTCAATAACTCCTGGTTGAAATAATAAATATATTATCATGCAGAATAATGCAAAGACAGACCCTTAATGTAATATGACCTCATATAGCGGAGCCCTGTGGTCTGGAAGCAAAGACAATGCAAAATGGGCTTGTATTTTTTTAAGTCTTCTGTGTATGTGCCATGATGTCATTTATAGAGAGTATCATCAGCATTAACTACCATGTTTGGGCTGTTTAGATCTGTGAAATCTGAATCTATGCCTGCACACAAATTAAAATCTGATGAAATGTCTAAATGCTCTCTAAAATAAAGCATATATGCAAAACATTTGAAACACAATTTCAAGGGATTTACAGACATACGGCTCCTCCATGGACTACAAAGAAAGTCTATGGACTTAAGGATGTCCTAACGCTATGTAGTAATTAGAAGACAAATTGTAAAACAGGTAAGCCATTGCTGAATATTTTAGGACTTCAGAAGATTACAAATACTGCCATTGAGAACTGGAGAGAAATTCAAGATCACCTGATCAGAGATTATAAAATGCTAAAGTTTAGAGATTATTTTCATGTCTCAATCTTCAATTCTTCATATAAGAAATATGGAAAGGACTATAGTGATTCACTGTCAGGTACCCAGCATGTTAATGACAGAGCTGTGACAAAGTTCTAGATCTTTTGACACCCATACCATTTGCCTCACCACTGTCTGCTACAGAACTTTATCTTGCTACAACATGAGGTTCTGATTGTGTCAAGGAGTTTTGATGGAAAATGAAGTAAAACTGGAAAGTGAAGTGACTAGTACAATTGCAATATCATCTACAGAAGACTTGGCTTCAGATGGACCCCACTTGCATAATTTCCCCAGACCTTTGCCCTCAAATCTGTCAGGAGTCACAAAATAATTCTATATTTGTAACATGTATATAAGATCTCATGTAGACTCCAGAGAAATACTACAAAGGTCTAGAAAAATTATATGTCTACATTTATATTATTATAATATGTCTCAAATATGTGACCTAAATATCATTATGTGTATGTGTATGTACACATATACACCCCCCATTACAAAGAAAAATCATGAGTTGAACACTTTAGTTCACCCTTTCATCCTTGATACTGAAAAATTACAAAGCTGTTCCTCATTGGGATGCATAAAAATGAGAAATAAGTAAAAGAGATATTTCTATCCAGTACATATTATGTGGAGAAGAATTTCAGGCATTCTGCCATTGGATGTAGATACATAGCAGTCAAGGATATTAATTATGCAGGAAGCATTTATTATGTGTCTGTGTCATTAAAGGAGGTTTGCTTTGGAACATAGTGTCCAAAGTACATTTTTCTTCTGCTTTTCAGAGGATTGCAATTTAAAGAATAATTCAATTGGGCTTTGGGGGGGAAATCAAAATAAAATAATCATTAGACTAGCAATGCATATACTGGTTGCTTGATTATTATTCCAAAGGATCTTTGAAAAATCAGCATTAATGAAGACATATTTTCCTAAATGGGTAGTTTACAAATGCCTTTACTGCATCTTTTCATTTGACTATCATAATCATCTTAGATAGTTGGTGATTTGTTCCTAGTTTAAAGATGAATATAAATTGTTATAATTGAATGGTTATGTATCAGGAGACCATTAGACAAAGGTACAATGACTATTGCTAAACTGACGAGACTAATAAAATATCAGGACAAGAGAAAAGTATAAACTTTCAAGGTACCACATAAGTATAGATCATTTTTACATATAGGAGGCATTAACTGAAGTGTATTACATGCCTACATATCTACCACTTCAGAATTTAGTATTTTTTTCATCACATGTATCCACGCATGTGAACTTCATTTCTTTAAATATGGATAGGTACACAAAAGAGGCAGACAGATGGGAAAAAAAGTAATTTTGAAGTTGTAATTATATTTCTCCTATTCCTTCCTCCAAATAATTACCTCCACATTTGAAGAGAAAAAAATCCTTTTTTACTAGAGCTCTTGCTTTGATAGACAAGTAAAGAAAAGTAAAAGATTTTCAGCTTCTCAGCTTCTGACCTTAAGATCAGACTGGACAATTTCTAAGTGATTATTATGGGAAATATTATGCTATTAATTGTTTTAGTCAATCACACATGTTGAAATTTCAGCCAATACTTGAAATGTCATGCTCTAGTTTGAAACTATTTTAAAAACAACATAATAACAAATGATGGGTTATAATTACTTTGGGATTTAGGTAATTTCCATTCCAAGAATCCACTATTTTCCATATGAAGAACTTTTTTCTTATGAAAACCCTTTTTGGATGACTATAGTAATTTTTCTAATGACATCACTATATATTCTAGATTATACTTTAAAACAAAACAAAAATCCCCCTTTACATTACCAATAAAAGCAGATATTAGAAGTAAATTGCACAATAACTATTATAGGATAGGTTCAAAAAGTACCATTTACTGAAAATGAATACTACATTTCCATAAATTTTATATATTGATAGAATATTCATGGCTCTAAAAACCAAGTGGAACCTGACTTAGTTTCAATTGTGTTCTGAGGACAATGTGAAGTCACTTGGGACACTGAAACATAGGAGTGATATAATCTGATTTATACTTTGATTATTCCAAATGATGCTGACGTGTGGAGGGTGGATTACAAGGGGAGAAGTGTGGAGCCAAGAAAATAACAGATGAGTGGCACAGCCTCGATTTGGACAACCTAAAATTGGCACCGGGTCAAAATATTTGGGAGACAACAGTAAGTGTCTGAATGTGGCAAGCTGCTGAATTTAAAGACATGGCATTTAATCAGCTCCAGCTATGTAGATCTTATCTTCCATGTTGTCAGATTTTTTTTTGAATTTAAAAACAAAGAGGTAAAATCTTTTAATTGTCATATGTTGGTAACTAATTCAAAAACCATTTAAGGAAACACTTAGAGAGCTAACCAGACCATGCCTCTAGGTTGGATTTAACAAAAAGGGGCACTAATTTGCAAACTCAGTGTGGAATTTTTGGGTGACTCTTCCTTTTCTTTAAGTAAAGGAAGATTTAAAGTCAGTTTTGGGAATATTTTGAGGGACAGAGTTTTGTTGTGCCACTGTAGTGTGCATTGTTTGAGATTGCTGTTCTCTGTGTCTGTATTATTTGCTTCCCCATCTCGATAGAGTGTTATACACAGCATCATTCTCCCACCTAATGCGGATGGACAACAGTCATAGAGAGAGACAGAACAGAATATAGGTAATTCTCTATTTTCATTTATTCCTACCAGGTTTGGGGTTTGACTTTAGCGTTTACAAACCAATAATTTATATCAATAAACTATAAAAAGAACAGTTCATAGATATGCTCATGTTGGATTTCTATAAAGAGCTAAATAACTCTCTGTGCCCTTGCTATTGCAAGAGAATTCTAGAAAATAAGTGTCAGCTAAGACTTAGAGAAGCTATGTGCAAAAGTTGAAGCAACATTAATTTTATTTCTGGCTTTTAAAAACATCCTGACTTGAGGATATGTTTATTGATTTGAGAGGGAAAGAGAGAGAGAAAGAGGGAGAGGGAGGGGGGAAGAGGGGAAGAGAGAGAGAGAGAGAGGGAGAGGTGAGAAACATTGATCAGTTGGCTCCTGTAAGAGCTCCAACTGGGAATTGAACCTGCCACTTAGGTATGTGCCCTGACTGGGGATCAAACCCACAACACTGGTGTATGGGATAATGCTCCAACTAACTGAGCCACCCAGCCAGGGCTATTTTTAGCTATTGTGTAAACCAGAGCCAAGGATCTCAATCTTATAAAAGATATGACAGTCTGAAATTAGTAAAATTCTGAAATCCCTTAAAACACCCACAAACACTCACAGTCCTTCCTTTCCCCCTTTTCCTGTCCTGGGGTACCATATCTCAAGAAAAGAATTAGAAGTCTGTGGCTCAGGTAGCTCCCAATTGTACCTAGTAATCTACGCTCAGCTGGCAGTCCTCTTGCAGTTCCCAGAACCATTTACTGCGTTGCCAGGATTTCTAATTCTTAATCCAAACCCATGAGGCACCTTCTCCTGGCCCACCAGTAAGGGTCCTTTCACCCCTTCCCTTCCCACAGCGTGTCTCCTGCATTCTTCTAAACTGCTAAGAGAGAGCTCTGCATTGCTGCTCCATCTTGCTTTCCAGCTTCCTAAATTGCATGGCAAAGGGAGCTCCAAAGCTTCATGGTTCTCCCCTGCATGGCTGCCACACCTGGGTTTAAAATCCCAGTGCCAATCTTCCTCTGCATCTCCATTTTTGTTTCCTCCCACAATCAGCTACACCTGCCAGCATTCCCTATTTTTCCAGCTTTTCTGGGCTGCCATAGTGAGTCCCAGCAGGCATGGCCCCAGGGTGTGAAGCAAATCATCTGCAAGCTCTCATGCGGGTGCTATAACCAGGGGGATTTGCACCCTGGGTGGAAGTCACTCCCATCTCCCAGGCTCAAAGCACAGTCACAGCCATTTAACATACCCATGAAACCAGTCAAAAGTTATAGATATATTAAATGACCATTCTAGAGATTATTTGCAAAACTGTTGATATGCAAAATAACTCAGTGGTCCTGCTCCATGTGTCCCATCCCCCAGTTCAGACTTGGGGTGAGGACATCCTATATTTTTAATATTTCCTGGACACCCTGAGTTCTGGATAGCATCACAAATCCCTCTTTGGGGGGGGCCTCCTGGCTGCACCCTTTTACAAGATGAGATAGCATTTATTTCAAGGATACTTTCTTGGCCCTTTCATCTGGGGATCTGCAATGGTTATCCCCAGCACTTTGTTTCTTTCCTGATACACATCGTAGTCAGAAAAAAATTGTTTACTTATTAATTACTTTTTCCCCAACTAGAATGTCAGCATTCTAGACATACATATATATATTCTTATATATTTTTATATATTCTTATATACATCTTATATATTCTTGAATATATAAGAACCTCTTATATCTTGAACTCTATTGGAAGAGAAGTCTAGGAAATAAATAACAGCTAAGATTTAGGGAAGTTATATGAGAAAGTTGAAGCAACATTGATTTTATTTCTGGCTTTTATGTAAACCAGAGTCAAAGATCAAAATCTTCTAGAAGGTAGGACTAACTTATGTGCTTGGTACAGAAGAGATTCTGATAAATACGTGCTGAACTGAATGGCTTTAATTGCAATTATTTTGGATAAGATTCATAACTAATAAAACTCCAATTATTTTGACAGACGCAAGATGATGGAGGAGTAAGTGGAAGCTACACTAACCTCCCCTTAGAACTGAATAGGAATTACAACTAAATTATAGAAAAATCATCCTGAATAACCAAAGGAACACTAGATGGAGAAAAGCCTTATAACCATGGAGAGATGGAAAAAAACACATCACCTCAAAGAAACTGGTAGGGTGTGCACAGGAGACATGAGAGGATTGGCTGGGCTCCCATGGGCAGTGGCTTAAGTCTGGAAGGATTATTCAGTGGTCAGAGAGGTTCCCTCTGAGAACTGTGGGTTATAAACCCCAAACTGGGCTCCCCAGCCTACAGAACCAGAACCAAGAAAGGCACCCAAATAACATAAGGCTATGAAAAACAGAGGGATTTCTGTCTGCCAGGGATACACCACTGGAGCCAAGGAAAGTTTCTTTAAGGGTCAATGCACAAAATTCCATTTGCAGCCACTCACCCTGGGCTCTGGCAGTGCGAGGGCAGAGTGGACTAGAAATCTGTGAGGTAAATCTTGGGCAGGTGGCTCTAAGGAGAGAACTGAAGGAAAGCTGCCAGGGTCCCTGCGATGAGTTATTCTTCATGCGGCAGGAGTCACCTTTCTCAGGCAGAGCAACCCCTCCAAGTGGCATCAGCCTGAGAAGAAACAGTAGCCCTGCCTGCACATATTACTCTGCCCCATCTTGTGGTGCTTAAACTGTGCTTCTGAGGAGTAAAGTTGGAAGACTTTCACTCTTTAAGCCTAACAGAAAGACTACATACAGGCAGAGGCAGATCTCTGGGACCTCTAAGACTGTAACTGACCCTCTCCTGGGCCTGGTGCTGGTGAAAGCTGGCTTTGTTGGGGAGCCTGATTTTTTCTGAACACGAACAGGGCCAGCAGAGGGAGTCAAATTGTTTGACTCACTAATGGCTCCAAACAGGTTGCCCAGGGCCAACAACAGTCAGGGTTTGACTTAGACATATACTGGAGACTTGCAGATCTACCTAATACACAGTGACAAACACAAAGAGGCAGCCAAAATAGGAAGACAAAGAAACAGGCCCCAAATAAAGAACAAGAGAATTCTTTAGAAGTACTAGATGAAGTGGAGGCAAGAAATTTATCAGACAAAGAGTTTAGAGTAATGATTATAAAGATACTCAACAGCATGAAAAAAAGACATAGAAACCATTAAAAAGGACCATTCATAAATAAAGAATGAAATAAATAATACATTGGAAAAAATAAACAGTAGATTAGATAAAGCAGAGGATCAAATTAGTGATTTGGAAGACCAGCGAGGAAAAAAAAACAACCAAGCAGAGCAGCAAAAAGAAAGAATTATTTAAAAAAATGAGGAGAGCTTAAGAAACATTTTGGACAACATGCAATGTAACAACATCTGCATCATGGGAATGCCAAAAAGAAAAGAGAGTAAATGAGGAATTGAGAACCTATCTGAAGAAATAATAACCAAAAGTGTCCCTAATTTAGTGAACCAAAAAAAAAAAAAGACACACCAGTCAAGGAAGCTCAGAGAATCCAAAACAAGTTAGACCCAAGGAGGCTTACAACAAGACACATCATAAACAAAATGTCAAGGCTTAAAGACATGAAGAGAATTCTAAAAGGCCCAAGAGAAAAATCAGGTAGTTACATAATGGGAGCACCAATGAGACTTCCATCTGATTTCTCAACAAAAACATTTCAGGCCAGAAAGGAGTAGCATGAAATTTTCAAGATGATGAAACACAAGGACTTACAACTAAGGATACTTTACTCAGCAAGGCTGTCATTTAAAATTGAAGGTGAAATAAGATCTTCCTTGAAAAGAATAAGAAAAAGGAGTTTGTTAACATGAAACTAATATACTGCAAGAAAACTTAAAGGGCTAGCTTTAAGAAGAAGAAGAAAAAGAGAAAGAAAAAAAGAGGAAAATAGTCTAACAATAAACTGGCATTAAATACATTTCTATCAATAATCACCTTAAATGTAAACGGCTTAAATGTTCCAGCCATAAGACATAGGATAGCTGAATAAATGGGAAAACAAGACACACACACACACACACACACACACATACACGCTACCTTCAAGAAAAGCATCTCAGCACAAAAGATATAGACAGACTAATAGAAAATGGAAAGAAAAAAATATTTCATGCAAATGGAAAGCAATAAAAGATGGGATAGCAAAACATATACTCAATAAAATAGATTTAACCAGCAACAGCAAAACACAAAAAAGGACATTACATT
Source organism: Tonatia bakeri (assembly GCA_004024845.1). NCBI lineage: Eukaryota > Metazoa > Chordata > Mammalia > Chiroptera > Phyllostomidae > Tonatia > Tonatia bakeri. The sequence continues at coordinate 25,761 of PVIA01014584.1, forward strand.
ATAATAAAAGTGAAAAATCCAACAAGAGGATATAACCCTACCAAATATTTACACACTCAATATGAGAGCACTTAAACTGTAAAGCAAATCTTGACAGCCATGAAGTAAAAGATTAACAGAAATAGAAATTTTTTTAAGAGAGAGAATTATCAGTGTGTGGTTTGCCTCTCACATGCCCCATACTGGGGAAATGGCCTGCAACCCAGGCATGT
>PVIA01014585.1:0-14174 GCA_004024845.1 Tonatia bakeri
TATTTATAAGGATGTCCAAGGAACTTAATGAGGACCTCAGCAGCATGAAAAAGACCCGGTCAGAACCAAAGGATATAATAATTGAAATAAAGAACAATTTACAGGGAAACAACAGTAGAATGTATGAAGCTGAGAATCAAATCAATGATTTGGAGAATAGGGAACCAAAAAACAACCACACAGAACAACAAGAAGAAAAAAGAATCCAAAAAAAAAAACAGCCTTTGGGACAACTTTAAGAGAGCCAGCATTCACATCAAGGGGTGCCAGAAGCAGAAGGGAAAGAGGAAGAAATTGGAAATCTGTCTGAAAAAATAGTGAAGAAAACTTCCCTGATTTGGTGAAGGGAGTAGACTTGCAAGTCCAGAAAGCACAGAGAGTCCCAGTTATGATAGATGCAAAGAGGCCCACTCCAAGGCACATAATTATAAGGCCAAAAGTTAAGGGTAAAGAAAGGATCTTAAAAGCAGCAAAAGAAGTTAGTTGCCAGATGGAAGGAGGGAGGGGGAGAATGGGTGAAGAGGCAAGGGGATAGAGAAGTGCAAATAGGTAGTTACAGAGTAGCCATGGGGATGTAAAGTACAGTATAGGAAATGGAGTAGCCAAAGAACTTATACACATGACCCAAGGACTTGGACAATGGTGGGGGAATTGCCTGAGTGAGTAGAGGGTGCTAGTTGGAGAGGGAGACAGGAGGGAAAGTCAGGACAACTGTAATAGCATAATCAATGAAGTATAATTTTTTTTAAAAAGAATAGCAAATACAGTAGTAGACCCATTTAAATACTCATTTACAACAAAGATGCCAGTATAGTACAATAGAGAGGGGGGACATCTTTTGTTTTGTTTTGTTTTTAAGACAGAGAGTGAGAGAAACATCAATTTGTTCTACTTATTTATGCATTCGTAGGTTGCTTCTTGTATGTGCCCCAATTGGAAATCAGACCCTTAGCCTAGACATATCGGGATGACACTCTTAAGCAAACTGAGCTTCCCTGCTAGGACCCTAGAGATGGGGATGTGTGACTTTTTCTTTTTTTTAAGAGAATAAAGATTTTATTCAGTCTCCAATAAAGGAGAGGGGCAGGGTGTGGAGAGATACACCAGCTGGAATATGTTTTTAACAAATGATGTTGCAGCAGCTGGATATCTATTTGGGGAAAATTTTTCATTGACCCTTCCTTCACACTATACATTAAAAAAATAATAACTTGAAATAAATTAATAGCAGAACAGGGGGAAGGGATGTGGTTTGCTGTGACCAGTTCAGAGAAGTGATGAAAGATATAGAAGAGTTTGCTAACTGGGGGGCAAGCAGTGGGAGGTAAAGTCAGGTGAGGAAACACAGAACAGCATGGAGATATATCATCAGAGTGGTTTACGTCTTGATCATTGCCCAGAAATAGTAGGAATAATGGGATGAATTCCACTTCCTATAGAATTACTAAGAGCACTATCCCAACATTTCTGGGCATGTTATGGGAGGTTATATTAGGCCTCTCCTGAGCTAGTGGAGGCTGCATCCTGACTGGGTCACACCTGCAAGAGAGTCCCATTAGTTCCCATCTGAGATACTGTGCTAGACCCTGATACCCCATTTTAGGATCACTGTTCATTAACTTAGGAGACAAAGGGTGGGGAGTAAATACCATGTGAGGGTGAGTCATAGTTGAAGGAACAGGAGTTTCTTAGCTTAAAAATGAGAAGATTGTGATGGGCATGATTATAGTCTTCAAATATTTTAAGAGTAGATGGGTAAATCTGTTGAGTAGCCTGGTGAAAATAAGCAGAGTGATAAGAGAAGTAGGCATATAAGGGGAGATGTGTAGGTAGTTTGAACTTCTTATCTTGAGAGCAGTGGAAAGCTTTGAGTATTGTAGTATGCTTATGCAATATTTGAGTTTCATAAAAGATTACTCTGGCTACCATCTTTAGATTGGATTTTGGCGAGGGAGATGGGCGAGAGAAATGGTTCCTCTCAGAGAAAACCTGCATAGATTAAATAGTAAGAGGACAGCACAGCATATGAAAAGTGAATGATTTATAAGTACTGTAGAAACTTAAAGAAGATTGTCCTAACCTTGCATAGCAAAAAATTGAGCCCTTTCTAGGAATTTGTTACTTGCATTGCCAAAACTTTGTAGTTGCTGTAGGCCAGGGGTGTCAGAATCATTTTCACTGGAGGCCACATCAGCCTTGTGCTTGCCTTCAAAGGGTTGAATGTAATTTCAGCTCCTTAACAGTTAAGGAGTAGTTACATTTATACAGCCCTAAAATTATTTTGGCTCTTTGAAGTCACCCACAAGGCTGATGTGGTCCCCAGTGACAATGAGTTTGACACCCCTGTTGTAGGCAGAATGCAACCCCACAGTGCCATCCTAAGTAGAAGCATTAAAATGGACTGGAGTCCATTGTCTTACCTTGGAAATGCTGGGAAAGCACTTCATAGACCTGTCTGCTGATTTGGCTATTTGTGCAGATACTTGGTATTAAAATTATTGAACTTTAATGTTTGTGTAGAGCGTACCATTTCTGCTACTTCTATCTGATGTGGGTCCCTGCTGTCTTATCTGTACAACTGCTTAGAACAGTATGGCATATGTTAGAAAAATTTTTGCATCTGGGATTCTAGAGAATATATTGGCTTGCTTTCCTATACAGTATTGTCAAAGATTTCTCAAATTAATTTTTAATGCACTTTCATTAATTTCTAGGATGATTAATTTGTGTGATACAGGAGGGTGATGAAAATTATTAAAATGGTATGTTACTAAATATAATTGAAAGATTTAAAATTTTTAAAAAGATTTTTTTTTTGTCATTAAAAAAATCTCTTAAAGCTGGAAGCTCCTTGACATCCTTTGGAACAGAAACATCAAACAGCGGTACCTTATCCCAAAGTAGTGCAGTTGGTTCAGCCTTTACACAGGATACAAGATCTGTAAAAACACAGTTATCTCAAGGTAAGCTGTTTTTTCCTTCAAATATTTTCATCCTAAACTTCTGTAGTGGTTTTGTCTTTCTCTGAATGTAAGAACTTTTGCAGCTTGCAAATCACATGTGTAATTTCTATTTGATTGTTTTAAAAATTTTCTTCTAATTGCTGTTGCAATAACTATATTACTGAATGATTTCCACTATTTAGACTTATAATTCTTAGATCATAAAACCAAAGGGGTGAACTTTCTGTAAGTTTGCTATTTTTTCACAAAGCAAGCATAATATAAATTATATAGTAATACTTTGTATATCAAATTAATCCCAGAGTCATCACTGAAGATGAACTCTCCTTAATGAATTTGAATTAACAGCTGAGAAAACAAACTATTCATTATGCTCTTGCATGTTTCCTACCATCCTCACAGAATTTAGAGCAGTGATTTTCAGCCAGTATGCTGCAAGAATTTTTAGGCCCTGGATGGATAGTTCATTTGGTTAGAGTGTCATCCTGATATACCAAGGTTTCAGGGTTGATCACTGAACAGGCCACATACAAGAATCAACCAACGAATGCATACATAAATGGAACGAAACAACAAATTGATGTCTGTCTCTCTGTCTTACGCTCTCGCTCCATTCCTCTCTGTCACCAAAAATAAAAATAAAAAATAATTTTTAGCGTGTAATTCCAGGCTGTTTAGTCAGGGGCACTGACCTCTTTTCCCTTAAATTGTCGGAAAAAAATGACAACAACCAACACAATAGTTGTCCCAGTGTGAATGGATCAAAATTATATGCACTTTTGGTCCAGTCAGCAAAAAATATATATTTTTGGTATGCCAGAGTTTTGGTAATTAGTTTATGTGTGCCGTGAGATGAAAAAGGCTGAAAGGTGCTAATCTAGAGCAGTAGTTCTTGTTGTGGACCACCCACAACCAAATAGTCTAGAGTGCTTGAAAAAGTAGATTATGAGAACCACTACAACAGAGTCCCTGGGGCTTGTGAGGTCTGCATTTAAATAAACTTCTTAAACTATCCTATTTCTTCTTCCCCCACCCAGTCTTAAGTGGTCCCAAGATTTCATATCTATTTTTATCTGCTGCCAAAGTGGATGTTATTAGCTCATTGCTTTATGTAGATGTTTACTTTTTTTTTTAAATACAGAGAGAGGGGAAGGGCAGGAGAAGAGACAGAGAGAAACAGCTGTGTGCAAAACATCGATCCTACTGTGGACCTGGCTTGCAACCCAGGCATGTGTCCTGACTGGGAATTGAACCGTCAACCTTTAGATTCCTAAGCTGGTGCTTAATTCACTGAGCCACACCACCCAGGGCTGGATGGTTTTTTTTTTTTTTAATAAAAACAATATGAAGTGATTTCAGATACTATAATCACAAGACAATTATTTTTTTAAAGACACTGAGGGTAAAATCAAGCTAATGCTAAACGTAATTCTATCTACTTCACTTTTGAAATATCTGTAGTTACTATTATTTATATTGATTTAAAATAACTTTTAAAATATTCTAAAGATTTGTTGTAGAAGATTTAGAAATACAGTAAGCATAAGAAAGAAAATTAAAATACTTACAATCTCACTACCCAAAAATAAGAAATATTTATATTTTTCTTGTGCATAAATTTTTAATGTATGCAGTGCCCTTAGCATAGTGCCTACCACATAGAACATGATCAGATGTTAGCTAACTTAATAACAGACATTAACCTTAATATGAAAGCACCAGAAGAATTCTTATTAAAACCATAAATAAGGATGCCTATTGTCAGTGCTGTTCAGCATTGTTCTGGAATTTTTAGCTTAATTAGAACACATGAAAAAGGAATCTGGCACAGATATTAAAATTAACATTCTTTGTCAATGCCATGACTTTCTACTTTGAATTAAGAATTTGCTGAAAAGTGAATTCCTAGAACTAATAAAGGACTTAAATTAGAGGGGAAATGTAAAGTAAATGTACAAAAGTCAGTAGTTGTTCTAATCTAACCTACTAATTAGATAAGGGGATAAAATATTGATGTTCCTAATAATGAGAAATAGAAATTATGTATAAAATACATAATGAGAAATAAGACCAACTTCTATGAAGAAAAATACAAATAGTAATAGAGAGACCTAATAAGATAATATATATAATTAGAGAAATATCTTATTCTTAGATACAGAGATAAAGTATTGGGAAGGCTTTATTTGTCATATTAATTAAATTTACTGTACTTTTAATAAGTCTAAATGGAATGATAGAATTTAAACCCATATATATATACTGTCTTACATATAAATATGGATGCCCTGACCATGTAGCTCAGTTGGTTGGACATCGTCACACAAAGCAAAACATTGCCAGTTCAATTCCTGGTCAAGCACATGCGTAGGTTGAAGGTTTTGTCCCCAGTTGGGACGCATAGGAGAGGCAGTTGCCAATTGATGTTTCTCTCCCTTTCTTTCTCCCTCCCTTCCCCTCTTTCTAAAAATAAATAAATAAAAATCTTTTAAAAAATAAACATGGAAGTATAACTAGACATAGTTTAAAAATAAAAAGTAATGAGGTAGGGCTTACTTATTACCTCGTGGTAAAGTATACATAAAATAAAGCAGTGTAGGAATAAATTGAGATGAATGAACAGAAGTCAGAAACAGATTCGAGTATAATTAAGTAATTACTATATGATAGAGATACTGTTTTTAAATTAGAGAAAGGGTAGCTCTGGCTGATGTAGCTCAGTGGATTGAGTGCCAGCCTGCAGATCAAAGGGTCATTGGTTCAATTCCCAGTCCTGGGGCACGTGCCTTGGTTGCAGGCCAGGTCCCCGGTAGGGAGAACACAGAAAGCATCCACATGTTGATGTTTCTCTCCCTCTCTCTCTCCGTCCCATCCCCTCCCTAAAAATAAGTAAATAAAATATTTTAAAAATAAAAGAAAAAAAGAAAAGCTAGCTGTTCAATAAATGATGTTGGGACAGACAAAACTGCCTAATCATTTGGGGAAAATAACTAGATTCCTTCCCTCATAGTTAGGACTAAACTAAATTTTAAATAAAATTTTTAAAACCTTAAATATATATTTCTGTTTATTAGAAGAAAGGGATATATTTATATAAAGAATGGCAGAGAAGGCCTGTGAATTTGCATTTTAATTTTGCCAACTATAATTTCTGGATTTTACAAAATTAAAACAGCTAGAGTTTTTTAAAATCTGTGTTAATGGGAAAGAGAGTGCAAGGGGTGTGTTTTTATTATGCTAAAATAGCTGTTGTGTTTATTCCTAATAATATGTCTAGTGTGGCCTGTATTTCCATATTCATAACAAAATTGCCATCATGACTGATAGACTTTAATTACAGTGGTTTTAAAGTACACAAAAAATGGAGTTCTTACTTGATGTGATTGCCCTGTTGCATGTGGTTTTGCAATACTTGCATTAGGGTGTTTTCTCAAAGAAAAGCCTGATAAAGTAAGTTTTATAAACTTAGAAGATCATTTAACATAGAATTATAAAACTTAACTAAGCAATAGGATTTTTAAAAAACTTAGTACTTATTTTATAAATTAAACCCCTTTATAAGGTCATAAGTGATTACAAAATGTCTTCTTGTAGGCCAAAACTTACATAAACCGCCACGATTTCCCATTATACCCAATGGGAAAGTTACAGCGTTTCTATTAATGCCAGAGTAAACTTTGGCATTAATAGCTGGAAATGGTGATACACATTTGCAGTTGCATATTTTAAGTACTGTTGAAACCATAGATTTCGACAGTATTACTGATAAGTGGTTCCTGAAGCATCCAGTGCCTAACAACCAATGCTTTGTTGCCACTCACCAGTTCACCAGTTGTTGGGAGCCTTGCAGGCCTGCGCAGGTGGGTAGTGAGTGACATTTGCAGCATATTTGGGTGGTTTTTTTTTTTTTTTTTATAAAATGAGCATAATTTATTTTAAACACAGTATTTTGGTGCAGTATCATGGGATATGAGAGTACCTTGAACAGAGATTTATCACAAACATTATAGGGACAAATATGATGGGAGCACCTGATGTTGCGTTCTTCTGTTCATTTTGTAAGTATAAAACCTATATTAAGCAAAAACTTGACAAGGGATCTTTTAAATGGCAAGGAGTGAGGATCACTGCTGTGTAATTATCCAAAGGTCCTTTTTTAGTATTGATGTTTACCTAAGCCCCTAAGGTATTGAAGAACTTCACCTAACTTTCTAGTTCTTTACTTCCTTTATAGAATTAATTTATTGGAACTAGTACCTGTAGACATAAAGATACCACTTTAGACATATCTTCAGAAAGTAGTACTAAAAATATCAAAGCCTCTGGAAATAATAAAGTATCAATAGAATCTTGTGGTTATGGTTACTGGGGAAAACTGGCATCTAACCTACAGCATGATCTTTGGTAATACTCCTAGGGAATCTTGTACTAGGCAGAAGTTTTTGAAAAACTTATTTAAAGCTTATTTCAGTGGGTAGAAATACAAATAAAATTCCAGAGTTTTTTGTTTTGGGGGTTATTTGTCTTGTTTTTCCTTTTGTTTTTTTAAGTGACCAGCCCATCAAAGAGAATCAGTTTTAAACTCTGGTCTCGTAAGTAGATAAATTCAAATTTGTGCTAAGGATTTGAACTGGTAGAAGTAAAACTAGACTTTTTTTTTCAGGGTCTAGTTTATTTTGAAATCCCCAAAGGATAGGGTAGTTTCTTACCTTTTGGTTACGTTTTAGGTCGTTCAAGTCCTCAGTTAGATCCTTTGAGAAAAAGCCCTACCATGGAACAAGCAGTGCAGACCGCCTCGGCCCACTTACCTGCTCCGGCACCTGTTGGGAGAAGGAGCCCTGTACCAACCAGGCCTTTACCACCTACCAGCCAGAAAGCAATAGAGAGTCAAGAGCACAGGCGAGGTAGAACTTTAGCTGTTTACTAATTCCTTAATTGACTCATCGACATTTTCCATTCACCTTATTTTCATTAAAAAGATACACTTTATATGAATGATCCTAGAAGGTTCAAGCTGAACTTGATAGAATGTTCATTCTTTCAAATTTGGCTCAAAGTAGTGATGTTGGTGGGGGTGTAGATTTGAGGGTGGTTGTTTTGGGGTTTTTTTTCCTCATTTCTAACTTCACAGAAATTTTTGATTATGTGTCCTGAGTTAATTTTTTACTCTCTCTGTTCTTTATAGCTGAAGTACACAAAGTTTCAAGACCAGAAAATGAGCAACTCAGAAATGATAACAAGAGACAAATAGGTAAGTTACTTGGATCTGAAATCCATATTTTATGCTTTTCAATAGAAAGAACACTTGAAATGTGTAGTGAATAATTACAATAAAAAATGAATGGCAGGGATTGGTGGCTGTAAAGCAGTAGCTCAGGGGAGTTTCACTGTGGTAACAGTTTTTTATCTTATTTTTTAGTGGTAGTTGTGTGGATCCATATGTATGGCGAAATATCATGGAACTATACATAAAGACTACCAAAAAATGAGTGTATGCAATGTTGCTGAAAACTGAATGAGATCTGTAATGTGGTTAATTGTATAGTACCAGTGTCAGTTTCCTGGTTTTGATAATGTATAGTAGTTAACTAAAATGTTGGCTTTAGAAGAGAAGCTGGGTGGTGGGGGTGGGTGTAGGACCACTCTGTACAATTTTTTAGAGGTTTTTTTTTCCTAATTATTTTAAAATGAAAGTTTCTTTTAAGCATCACTACATTTCTGGAATAAACCCTACTTGATAGTAGGCATTTCGCCTTTTAATATATTCTTGAATATTAATCTGCTTGTAGGATTTGTAGTTATATTTACATTGTTGTATGGCTTTCTCTTTTGTATTCATTTTTTATAGTTTTGTGTTCATTTCATATTAGCATTATAAAATTGTTTTCATTGTTTTCTATGCTTTTAAGAATGGAATTATCTGTACCTTAAAAGTTTGGTGTTTTCTCATTAAAATTATTTAAGCCCTAAGCTTTTTTTTGACATAATTGTTTAAGAACTTTAACTTTCTGTCATGGTTACTGATTTAATAAGGTTGTATATTTTATCTGCTTTGTAATCTATATTATTATTTATACCAAATTTATTTATTTTATTAATATTTTCTAATTTATTAGTATAGAATAAATTATAATTTAAAGCTCTTTCAAATTAAAAAATTTAGGCAACATGTAATCACCTGACTTAGATAAGAATTGGAAAGTGATCTTTCACTCAATTTTAGAAAGCTAGATGTATTTTAAATGTATAAACACCTCATTGGTCCTATACATTTTTTGTATGTGTTTTTGTTTGTGCTATGTGCCATAGAATAGAGTTTAGGAGCTTAGTTTATTATATTGCAGTTTTTTTTTTTTAATTTGGAAAAAGACAGAACCTCTTCTCTCAAAATGAAATAATTACTATACTTTCATCATTTAAAAAGTAGCATAAAATAGCCCTGACCAGGTAGCTCAGTTGTTTAGAACTTTGTCCCATGTACTGAAGGGTTGCAGGTTCAGTCCCCTATTGGGGTGCATGTGGGAGGCAACCAGTCAGTGTTTCTCTCTTATATCAGTGCTTCCTTTTCTCCCCAACCCTGGTCCCTTCCTCTCTTTAAAAAAAAAAAAAAAAAGATACACAATGCACCCCGTCTGGGGTGGCTCAATGGATTGAGCACTGGCCTGTGAACCAAAACATCACAGATTCAATTCCGAGGGCACATGCCTGGATTGCAGGCCAGGTCTCCAGTTGCTAGTGTATAAGAGGCGGTCCCCAGTTGGGAGTGTGCAAGAGGCAGCCAATCAGTGGTATCTCTCACACATAGATGTTTCTCTCCCTTCCTTCCCATCTCTCTAAAATAAAATCTAAAAAAAAAAAAAATTATATCAAATACTAAATAAAAGTATCTTTCATTCCTCCTCAAAACTCATCATCCCAGAGGCTCATTAACAGAACAGTGGTTAATCTGTTAGATTTTTTCCTTATAATTTTATAGATAAAGACTATATTAAAACTTTTTTTTTTGAAATTTTAAAGATTTATTTTTTAGATAGAGGGAAAAGGAGGGAGAAAGAGAGGGAGGGAAACATCAATGCGTGGTTGCCTCTTGCACACTCCCAACTGGTGACCTGTCCCTCAACCCAGGCGTGTGTCCTGACTGGGAATCAAACCAGCAACTCTTTGGTTCACAGGCCAGTACTCAGTTGCTGAGCTACTCCAGCCAGGGCTAAACTTGTTCTTTTGTTTTGGTTTTGTTTTGGTTTTTTGAGACTAGAAAGATCATGCTGTACTTCCTGGCTTCTGGCCCATGGCATTTTTATAGTAAAGTTTAATGTTTTAAATACCCTGTTTAACTAGATTGAAGTGTCTGCATATGCTGCTGGGGGGTGGGAGGGGTGTGATATGTTTTCTCAAACTTGTACAGTTTTCCAAACTTTAGTGAACACAAATCTGTCACTCTGTAGTCACTTCCGATCTTTGTCAGTATGTATTAAACATTATACATGACTGTAGTCATCGAATTCATACTGCTTTGTGCTGTTTCTGTTAACTAACATCAAGTACTATTCCATGTTCCTGTTTTGCTTTGTTTCTTTCTTAACTATTACTCTTACTTTGGATATTTGGATTCTCAGGTTTTCACTATAATTCGTGCTGCTTTGGTGTTGCTTTATCATATCTTATAAATCCTAACATTATTGCAGAAGAAGACTAGGTACAAGAAGACTTGAATAATATGGAGCCACTTGGAGAGAGACAATAAAGATGGAATAGGAAGTGGTTGGAGTGGTTGAGACCTGGTGCTTCTTTCATGATATCTGTGATGTAGAAATAACACCTCCTACCTTGCAGTCTGTTCTTACTCATGTTCATTTATTTCTCTTACTGTAAATCTTGGTCCCTGTGATCCTTTCCACAAAAGGCCTTCTGAATTTTGAGAACCCACTTCATGTTTGATACTCTAAGTATTAGGGATATGAGCAAAACGTAGCCCCAGCCCTCTAGGAGTATACAGTAATTTTGTACCACATTGTTTGGCTGTGCATTGTATCAGTTACATATATGAGTGTGGACCTCATAAATATAAATTTCATGTGTGTTATGTATTAAATGTTAGTTAAAATTCCTTTTTATATAAAAATACAATAATGTATAGAGACTTGTAAGCATTTCTGTTGACCATTTAATATAAAACCACAATAATAACTTCTGTCTTAAACCAGCTTATTTTTCTTTATTAACATAGTTCCAGGTGCTCCTTCAGCTCCAAGGAGAGGGCGTGGGGGTCATCGAGGTGGCAGGGGAAGATTTGGTATTCGTCGAGATGGTCCTATGAAATTTGAGAAAGACTTTGACTTTGAAAGTGCAAATGCACAATTTAACAAGGAAGAAATTGACAGAGAGTTTCATAATAAACTCAAATTGAAAGGTGAATTTTTATTTTCTACTCAGAAAATACTCTTATGTGACTTATGAATCATCAATGTTTAGTACAAGTCATGACTTTTATGGTATGTGCCCTTTTCCCCAGTAGAAGATAAGCTTGAGAAACAAGAGAAGCCTGTAAATGGTGAAGATAAAGGAGACTCAGGAGTCGATACTCAAAACAGTGAAGGAAATGCAGATGAAGAAGACCCACTCGGACCTAACTGCTATTATGACAAAACTAAATCCTTCTTTGATAATATTTCTTGTGATGATAATAGGTACAGTCTTTGAAGCTGCCTCTTAAGTTCTTAGGAGGTTGAAGTGTGAAATAATTTCTTACAAATTCACAAAGTTTAATGACTACTTAAAAATACCTAATGACTTATTTTTTAATGTTTTATTTTGCTAAAAGAAAATAACTGTACTAAAATTAAAATTAGTGATTAAAGCAAAGCGGTCATCTAACCTCTAAGTAAGACCTTTTACTTTACCCCTTTACAATGTAGTTCAAATAAAGCCAGGGCCAAAAGTACCAATGTTACTTTGAAGTTCGCTGATGTAGTAAAACTCTGCCACATTTCAGGACAGTGTGGATCCAGAAAATTGCCAGGTTAATTAAAGGACAGCATAACAAACTAAAGAGTTTCAGGGTTTCTGCTGACCCATCCAAATTGTCCTTCTGGTGGCTGCAATTAGTGCCACCTGGTGGCAGTCGTCTACTTCAGTTTAAACAGGATTCTGAGCTCTGTGATTGGGCTCTACAATAGGAGCAACAAGCAGCAATTCTGAGGCTTGCTTCAGGCATCAGGTCCAGGAATTGGACCAGGATCATAGTGGGAATTCAGGGACCCACCCTCCTCCTCCCAGATCCCTGAGATGGTTTCTTTTACTGGCTTTGCCTTCTCTTCCACCAGGGCTGTGTGGAGGTTGGAGTTAATTGCCAATCCCATTATATCAGTGCTGTTAGCATGTTCCTTTGTTTTATCAACTGTATTTGCAAGAATCTAAATACTAGTCATATTTTCACATGAAATTTAACATTATATTAGGAGATACTGCCATGCACAGCTCGTGACGACTTCAAGAAGGTGCTTGTTCTTACTTGATCTTTAGAGATTGCTTTGCTTCAGCTTAATTTGGAAATTAGTGGTATATAGTTTTGCTTGAAAGTGTCCTTTAAAACTTGATATACACTAAAGACTATTTGTTCTTACAATAGAGAACGAAGACCAACCTGGGCTGAAGAAAGAAGATTAAATGCTGAAACATTTGGAATCCCACTTCGTCCAAACCGTGGCCGTGGGGGGTACAGAGGAAGAGGAGGTCTTGGTTTCCGTGGTAGCAGAGGGCGTGGTGGTGGCAGAGGTGGTACCTTTACCACCCCTCGAGGATTTCGTGGTGGATTCAGAGGAGGTCGTGGGGGCAGGGAGTTTGCAGATTTTGAATATAGGGTAAATATATGCTTTTCATAAAACTACATGCCAAACGAACAGCATGCATTTCAGTGAAATTCAAAGTGTTTTATCTATTTTGAGTGAACATTTTTAGGGCATTTGCATAACTTTTATTTTTACCTGATTAAGATATTTATATAATTATACAGAGCAGTAACTTCTTGGCTAATAAGTGTTTTTTGTCTATTATAAAACTATGGCTTTAGATTTTATGGACTGATAAAATTTTCTCCCAAAAAAACTATTAGAGACTGACTTAGGATTATTTCTTTTTTTGTTTTGTTTTTATTTCTTTTAAAACTATTTTTTGCTAGAGGGTCAGGAGATCATTAAAGGCATTATCCAAAAAAGTATTATATCATACCATCTATATTTCAGATTACAAAGTATGCTTTAACACCAAAAGAGTCTAGGAAGGGTGTGCTTCACAATGGAAGACAAACCTATGCATTTAATAGCAGCTAACATTTGCATAGTGTTTGTCATGTACTAGCCATTGTTTAAATGTTTTTCATACATTAACTCACTTAAACCTAACAGCACCTCTGTAGTGTAGGTTTTCTTTTTAATCCCCACTTTACAAATGAGAAAATAGGTATAGAGATATTAAATAATTTGCCCAAGATCGTCTAGTGATGATGCTGTCTTGAACCTAGTAAATTTGTTTCTCAGTCAGTGCACTTAATTTAGTTTTGTGGAAAACTCAATTACATTTTCTTATTTTGTCATGGTCTTGAAAATCTCATGATATTGACATTTGGGAACCGTTGCTAGAAAATTGTATAGCTCTGTATAGTATATTTATATGTATTATTTATTTAAAGGAGTCTGTAAATCAGTTTCACTATCCTAGTTTATTGAATTTTAGGGATAGTAGAGAGGAAGGTATATAATCACAGAAAGATCAAAATCCCCTTATAAAGAAGTCTAGGGATTGCCGAGGGCAGCTAGAAACAAAAAGACCTGCTGGCAGGAATTTCATTGTCTAATATTTAAAACTGACGGTTGTTGAGATCCTCCTTAAATGTTCAGTTTTAGTGGCTTTTGGATCTGGTGTATTAATTTTGATGCCTTTGGTATGGTATTATCTCACACAGCCAAGACGGCCTCTTCATTAGCCCAGTCTACCCAGCCATGGTAGCCTGTGGACCCTGCAGCACTTCTGGCTTGCAAAATTGCCATTGCACCTGGGAGACGAGTAAATGTCTTTCACTTGTCACTATTACTGCTCTTGCCAGTGGCATTTTGCTTACAGAATTCAGTAGCCTTTTCACAGATATTTGCCCTTAATTCCCCTGCAATAATTGACACTGGTGACCATCCCTATCTTGAAATCAATTTTTTTAAC
>PVIA01014585.1:14274-26497 GCA_004024845.1 Tonatia bakeri
TTTGCCCTCCCTCCTCCCTCTCTCGCTTTTTCCTTTTCCCCTTTCCCCTTTCCCTTTGTGAGCTTGTGGATGTGTACCTTCTAATCAGGTTTTCAGCTTGGACCTGGTATGCTTCCACCTGCATTGCTCCATTTCATCTGCTTTGTGTCTGTGATCAACTTAAACTTACGTAACTTCCTCAGAATGACCTCGTCATCTCCTTGCCTTCCCATCATCTCAGCTTTGCTTCTTCCCAGTGTTTGATTGGCTAGTAATATACCATTCCTTTTGTGTCCTGGGTGGTGGCAGTATGCACATTCATGACCTATTTCCACATCCATAAATTCGTTCCTTTGACATGTCCCTACCAGCTGCCATAGTCACCCACTGATTGATCTTTAGACCTTCCATCTCTTTACCTCACTTCAGGCATGTCATCTACCTGTTGAAGAAATTACTACAACTTCTTGTTGAAGACTACACTGAGTCAGCTTGGTTTGAGGAGAAAGTACGTTTAAATTAGACTTGAGTCGGAATGAGAATTTTAGTAATTACTGCTAGTGTGACCTCAGCTGAGTTGGTAAACCTTTCAGGCTCTCAATGTTGACCTTTGTGGAAAGAGAATTGCGTAGTCTTTACCTCAGATACACCTTTTAAAGATCACTAAGTCTCAGTTGGAAAGTGAGAGGTCTGACCTCCTGGCTAAATTGTCCACCATTTCTGTAGTATCCCTTGTAGGAACTGGGACCTTAGTCTTCCTGAGGGTATCATTCCACTCCAGGGATGCTCTCATTGTTTGGGTTTCACAGACCTACACACAATCTGAGTGAAAATTCTTTTCCTTTATCTTCAAACTATTAGTTTAACTCTGTCCTTGTAAACACACAGAGTATATACTCTTCATAATTTTTTATATATTTGAAAGAATTTGCTGTCACGTCTGTAAGATTTGACTGTTACTTCACTATAACTAAACTTTGAGTGACCACTGTACTGCGTGATAAATGCATGCATAAATATCAGTGCAGATGTGTTTTTGAAGCCATGTCTCACTGTGGAGTCATTTTGAGCCTTTAGTTAAAACCCCTGTCACATACAGGATGGGGCAAAATAGGTTCAGTTGTTGAGTACATGAAAGTTTATTCTTATTAATTATTGAATTATTTTCCTTATGAACAACTGTAAACTTACTTTTGCCCCACCCTATATATGACAGAATTAGAATGCACTGTAGAGGTAGTCTTCATGAGTCTTTATCCGTACTAGTGTATTCCTGACAAAATAATCTTGGATGTTTCAAGGAGTGACAGTCACTGGACCCCAGTGGTTAAAAGATTTTAATGTGACATTGCACTGCCTCCTCTTCTTACTGTGAAGGTCCCACTTTACATATCCAGCCCCATTTCTCATTACCCTTTAACTTATTCACGCAAGTTGATTCATGGTCATCTCTTATAAACGCTGTGCTTGATTCCAACTGTGACCTCATTCATTGACCAAATATATTGAATTCTTCATAGATGCCAAGCCCTGAGCTGGACATCGGGGTGCAAAGCAGAACAGACTTGGCCCCGGCCGCCTTGGTGTTTATATAGTACAGTGGGAAGTCAGGCACAGCCAAAAGTCAGGGTCTCCCTTTCACATACCCTTCACGTTCTTGCCCAAGGTTTCGTCTGTCCCTGGAAACTTCTTTTTCTTCCTCCACTGATTTCTTCTTTTCCTCACATTCTTGTAATATTTGCTTTCATTAGCATACATTTTAAATACATTCATATTCCTTGTTTCATGTGTTTTGTTCTTCATCACTAGCTTAGAACGGGGTGTCGAACTCATTTTCACCAGGGGCCACATCAGCCTCATGATTGCCTTCAAAGGGCTGAGTATAATTTCAACTCTTTAACAGTTAAGGAGTAGTTACATTTATACAGTCCTAAAATTATTTTGGCCCTTTGAAGGTAATGCAAGGCTCATGTGACCCCCAGTGACAATGAGTCTGACACCCCTGGGCTAGATACAAACCTTTTAGCATCGTTGAATACGTATTCTACGTTTTTTACCAAAACACTTTGCTCACCATGGAGCATAATGAGCTTGAAGTAAATGCTTAGCATTTGTTATATAGGAGTGCACTACTTTAGCCTTTAAATGATGCTGAAGTTCCCTCAGTGTGGCTAGCCCTTGACTGTCCATTCCAAAGTTGAATGACCCTTCTGTCTGCCAGGAAAGCCCCAGCCTTCTCAGCCGCCTGTGCCTTCTAAATTATATCATCTGGCACCTATAAAGGTAGAAATAGTGAGTGATGACTATTAGATAAAGGAGATCTACCTGCAGGGATTAAACTCATTTCTCAAGCATCTGATACTTCTCAGAAGTTGATGCCAGTGGAATTTGCAGCAGCCTTCATGTAATGGTTCACTTTGTTTTTTGTGGCATTAAGCATTACAGTTTTAGTGTGAGCATAAGCAAATCTGATTGTTTAATGAGAACGTGGGTTTGGTAGGATTATCAGGTTTTAGAACTCTTTTAAAATATCAGCAAAACTTGAACCTCTCTCCCACCCTACCCCAATACGTGCTTAGGAAACCAAGGACCCAGAGACGCTAACTCTCTTGATACAGGTACAAGCTAATATATACAGTAAAGCCAAAATTTACTATCTTTGATTTCCAGCCTGATTTTCCTTAAGAATAATGTCAGAAACATAAACTTGCAATGATTTTGGTCCTATGGTGCTTTCCTTTTATTTATTTTTTGGGGGTGAAGAAATCAGGCCAAGGGTAATAAGACAGCCAGCTACTGTTTTATATGCTGCTACGAAGAGGTTAAGCCACCAGGGTAGATGAGACAGATTGCCTCCCATTTGAGTATGTTTTTCTTCAGAGAGTGTCCAGAGACAATGGGGTATCCCAAACAACTCATCGTGGTTCTCTCCATCCCTTTCACCCTTATCTCCTCTCTGTTCCTCTACCTCTGTCTTCCTTTTTCCTTCTCCTTTTTTTTTTTCCTTTTAGAAAACCACAGCTTTTGGAGCTTAATATGTCTGGATTAATCAAATAGCTTTCTGAAAGACTTAAAAAAAGAAATCGGAGCATATGAAAGTTGGCTTTGGTGGGGAGTGGCAGGATCTTAGCAGGATTGTCTTCAGCTGAATCCTTTCAGCATCAACTTCCACCATGCTATATGTGTTCCAGTTTAATAACATTGTACAAATGGTCTGGTGTTGTACACAGAGATCAAGTTCCTTAACAGGATACACGTATTTCTAATAATCAGGATGAGAATCAACAGTAAAAGCAAGGTACTTGGTAGCAACCAGTCCTGAAGAAAATGGAAGCCCCTGTCTCTGATACTGTGTGTGTACAGGCCTTTAGTCTAGGGTTAGTCTCACTGGAAAGCTAGAGGCTCCTTGAGATTTTTACTGCTATTTCCCTGGTTTTTGGAATTTCCCAGTCAACTGTCTGATTTTCAGAACTTCAAATGTAAAAGTTATCCTTTAAAATGCATTTTTGAATCACTGCTTTCTTCTGTCATGACCCTTTGGCAAGAAATGTTATTTTACTGTCTGGATACTTTATTACTTAGTAAAGATATCAAAGATTTAGCTTTTATTAGGATTTTATTAACCTTCCAAAATATGTTGTTGGTTGTATTTGATGAATATGACTAGTATGTTGAAGGTTGAAGTTTTGTCATTGTTCTTAAAGATTACTGGGGTGGTAACCAAAGATAGTGGGGTACACCTGTATCTTCTAGGGGGGTGCTTCTTATAGGGACCAGCCCACAACACTGCTGCTTTAAACTCTACTAATGAGAAAATGCAGTTAACAGATAATGAGATCCTGCTGTGTGTAGAAGTTGTTAAAAGTATTTCCTATAATTCAGTGGTACAGATGTTTGTACATGAAAGTAAAAGGAGGGTATATTTAAAGTTAATATAAAATATACTTAAGCAAATTAGAAAGAAGTAATTATTAATGAGTAATTTGAAGCATAAGCTGATTTTTTTTCCTTTTTTAGAAAGACAACAAAGTTGCTGCATAGTCTACAAACAAGTCTTTGAAAATAGGTGAATTTCTAGTTCTTCATGGTCCTGAGAATTGGTTTCAGTCTTTACCAAGAATGAAGAAGTGAATTCGCTGTATATTTGTCACCAGCACTGGGTTTTTGTTATTTGTTTGTTTGTTTGTTTTTCTGCTTAATTTCAAAGATACAAAACAGTTATATTGGGCAAGGGGGGCAGCTCATCTTTAAAAATGAGCATTAAATATATTTGAAATAGCAGAAGGTTAAGTAATTTCTTATGTATAGTTAAACTAAAGCAGTACTTGGACTTATAAAGTATTTTTTCATCATTGAAAGGATTTTTCTTATCATTAAATTGTATTTGGCAATTATTGCAACTTGCCTGCAGATAGGGCCGTGATACTGTGTTTTGAGCCACAGAGGGTTGTGTGTGTGTGTGTGCGCGCGCGCCTTTTTCCCTTCCTTTCTTTCTTTCTTTCTTTTTTTTTTTGGAAACCCTGTAACATCCTTTTTGACGTAGCTTATTTCGTCAATTAATTAGGTTGCTGGGTGGTAGAGAATTTTGTCAGTCAATGTACACACAGTAAATACTGTTTCTTAGGCAAAGGTAACTTTTTTATATAGTTGTAAAATTCCATTATATTCCATTGCCAAAGAAACATTAAGAACTTTGTATAGCTGTATAAAAAGCAACTAATTTTTTAAAGAATAAACATTTTAAAGTCAGCAAACATACTGTGTCCTTGCAGAAGTTGATGTTCTGAGGAGCAGAGTTATGGGTGGGTCTTTTATTCATAGTTTTCCAGGCTTAAGATTTTTTATTTTCATTTTTAATGTTTGGAACACAAAGATTTGATACATTCTTTCTTTACATAAACAAATAAATTACTCATGCTCGTTGGAAGAACTTAATTTTATAGTAAATGGCACATCATAGGATTTGTCCAAATAATAGATATTTTCAGTATATGAATGTAAATAATCATAGATAAGTATGTACTTAGCTGTATTTTCAAATAAGTAACTCCCCTTCCTTTTTAAGACAATAAAACTAGGCATCAACTAACCTGTTTTTCTGATAATGCCTGGAATTTTGTTGTGATACGTTGACTCATTCTGTTCTTACTCAAGAGGAGTCCAAGTGCTAGAAATTATTTCAGCAACCTGTGAGACACAGCACTGGTCTGAGGCCTGTGACCCACAAGTGACTCAGAATAGAGTTCGTTCCTAGTACAAACTACTAATAAATCTTCTATGATATTTTAAGAGATAGCAGGGAAAAATCTGGCCACTTCTGTGTTTTTATGGATGCCATGGAATAAAGGGATCTAAAGATTTAGATATTTTTATCTATTTTTATTTTATTAACTTTCTCCTTAAACTATTTAGTAGTGATGAAGATGTGGGAAACAGCACTGTAGAAGAATTGGAGTCCTTAAAGATGGTCAATATTTTTAATTTTATATCTTTTGTATAGCTGTACAAGAAAATGTTTTGTAATTTGGTTTCATTATTAAGCTTTAGTACTTGGCAGCCATAATTTAGATAATACTGCTTAATACTGTTTGCTTGCATGTTAACAAAACCTTCTGGAGGACCCACAAATCATGACATTGAACACATTTCTGAGTCATTCTGAACATCAAAGCAAGTGCTATGGCAATACCTGTAGACCATTTCAGATGTCCTTGGCTGATTTCAAGAAGAAAAACTGTAAATACCAGTTTTACATGCTCTAAAAGTATGAATTCACACATTTTCCAAGCCCTCTGGGTCACTGACTTAGGCACTTGGTGCCCCAGTAATAACTGACAGCATGGCATACCTGCAGTGCACCTTACAATATTAAAGCAAGGTTCTTAATCTGAGACAGAATAAAACTCTTCAATAAAAAATGGTCGTCAAAGTTCTTTCTCTTTGAACAGTAATATTCTCTCTCTTTTTTTTTTAAGATTTTATTTATTTATTTTTAGAGAGGGAAGGAGAGGGAGAGGGAGAGAAACATCAATGTGCGGTTGCTGGGGGACATGGCCTGCAACCTAGGCATGTGCCCTGACTGGGAATCGAACCTGCGATGCCTGGTTCTCAGCCCGCGCTCAATCCACTGAGCTATACCAGCCAGGGCTGAACAGTAATATTCTCTTATATAGAAAGATAACGAAAGGCATCTTTAAAGTGTCAGGAGAATTATGGTCGTGTATATATTCTCTAACTAAATTAATTTCTCTTATGCTAAGATTTGTTTATTGCTGTAGGAATTTAGATAAAGGCAGAAGCCCAAGCACCCTTTTCTCCCTGCAGAGTAGAGACCCACCTAATTTCATATCTGACAGGAGGAGACAGCCAAGTGGGAAACCTCAGGATAGAATGCTCCCTCAGTGGGCAGGCAGGTGCAAAAGAGAGAGGAAAGGGCTGGCTTCTCTTAAAATCACCTGTTGGACAGACCCTTTCTCCCACCAAAAGTGGAACTTAATGTGAAGTGTAGGGAGATAGGAATGTTAATCCAGCTCACTGACTCACTATTGGGCTGAACTGACAATCCTGGAAGTGTTTAGGAATGTGAGGGAGGTGGTTTTGGTTGTCCCAATCAATGACTAGGAAATACCATTGTCATAAAAAGTAAAGGTCAGGCATGGTAAATGTCCTACACTATGCTGGATAGCACCACATAATCAGTCATCCAGCCCAAAGTGCAGCTGTGGCCTGTCCACTTAGAGAAATACTAGCCAAATTCAGAAGACAATCAGTGGGGAATTAACTCCACTCTGCCCCCTGCCCCAACTTTACATAGGACACGGAAAGACGGGTATAACAGAACCTTCAGTGGCAGTGTCAGCATTCTGAAAACTGGTTATCACAGTAGAGGTAACCGCTCCATCCAGTTTTCTCTTACTCGTTCACAAATCTCTTAGAAGAATCATCTGAGAAATGTTTTTAAGGTACAAATTTCCATGCTGCACACCTGGAGAGTCTGATTCTGAGGTTTAATAGAGCCTGGAAATCAGGTTACCATATTTTTTCGGGCCACAAGACACACCTAGATTTTAGAGGAGGAAAATAGGAAAAAAATTTTGAAGCAAAAAATGTGGTAAAATATTTAATAACATAAATAACATTTCACCATTGTAAATGTAAACAACTCAGCAGCATTAACAACCATTATTCTCAAATTTGGGGTGGAGGGAGTGTGTATTATAGTCTGAAGAATACATCAGTCCCACAGGTAGTTCCGGTCAACCAGGTATAGGAAGACAGGATTTTTTGCGGGGGAGGGGGCTTTTTTTTTTTTAAGTTGTTGACCCTATTACAGATGTCCCCATTTTCCCCATCTTGCCCATCTCCACCCAGCCCCCCTTTCCTCTGCCATCATCACCACATTATTGTCAGCGTCCGTGGGTTATGCATGTATTTTCTTTGGCTAGTGCTGTTGCCTTTTGTCCGGTCCACCCCCCTTCTTCCCCTCTGACAGCTGTTAGTCTGTTCCATGTACCCATGCCTGTTTCTGTCCAGTTTGGTGGTTTTATTCATTAGATTCCACATACAAGCGAGATCATACGGTATTTGTAGAAAGACAGTTTTAAAACATTACAGCTGGCTCATCTAATCTAACCCTGTCACTTAAGAGCCTTGGTGAAGTTTTCTCAGGTTCAGTAGGATTCTTTTTTCACTTCCCCATCCTTCCAAATCCGTATATTCAGGTTGTGACTGGGGCGTGAAGAGAGTGAAAAGACCACGAGCAAGGGAGTGGGGGATGGGACATACCTGCAGGACAGAATTTGGGGCAAATAGATTGAGACTTAAGATTCCTCCAGGTTTTGGCTGCTGTGAGTACTGAGATAGAGTATTATGTTCCTAGCGCACGGGAAATGGACGTGTACAGTGTCTGTGTGTCAGATTTACATGTTGTCCCTGGGTTATCTGCCTGAAAAACCTTTTCCTTCCGTAAGCCCCTGTGTTAATAGTTCAGATCTAACGCCTGGATTCAGTGTTGCAGAATACTCCTGCCATGTTAATTTAGAGACTGTAAGCTGGTTTAAACTGACAATGAGGAGAGTGTCACAATATAATCAAGATGAATCATCTCTTAAAGGAGCTGAGATGTCTCCAGTTTGCTTAGTTTACCTGTTTGGACTGTTTTTAAAGATGGCAAGTATCAGTACAGTTGGACTCAAACTTACAAAAGTAGCGTAGCACCATTTATCCCTGATTCTGAGGATGCTAAATAGGGTTTTGCTCAGAGAGGCTGCCTTAGCTTCTCTCAAGATGGAGATACGGGGACAACTTCTTGAAAGGTATCTCCTGAGTAGGAGTTGATCAAGTGAGGGAAGTAAGGGAGAGTGTAGCTTTGAGCAGCAGAGGCCAGTGGCAGGCAGCCAACCAGTGTGCCCTAGGAAACTAGAGATGGAGGTCCCAGTCTCTGACTGCTCTTGAAGTAATTCCAGTCTTTTGAAGGGGAGTGCTGCAAACACCCTGTTCCTCAGAGCCAGTGTTAGTGAAAGCAAGATTCTGGTTTGGGGACAATTATGAGTCTGGCTTCAAGAGCACGTGGTGAGACCATGAATCTCCTGTGGTTTCCGTTTTCAGTGGTGGTGCAGAGCTGTGAGCCAGTGGTATGGATGTCCTTTAAATTCCAGCTGTCCTCATATTTAATGAACTTGGCTGACTGGTAGAAATGTTCTTAGATTCAGCTCGTAAACATCAAAATAGACCTCAGTGTGATTCCAGTTCATAATAAATGTTGGTTTTAAAATGCACTGATGTCCAGTGTTGTGGTTTATAAAGAAACAAAGCAGTTTGGTGAGACCAAAGCACATTTCAGTTCAAAAATGAGGCTTTCTTAGAGCGATCATGTTTTAGGTGCACAGAGACAACTGAGAGCAGCCAGCAAGGAGCTCGTGTCCCAGAAAGTCTTGCCTTTGCCTCCAGACTTGATGAGCAGTCTAGGAGTACAAGGGGGAGAGCAAAGAATGCCAAACCTGAGAAGCCAGGGCCCAGGCAAGATCGTAGTGGTTGTAAATGGTTTACAGTTATCCTAGTACAGAGGGCATTGAACATGTTTACCAGATGTCTGGAGTGTGCTTCTGTAATCCTGGTACTCGCCTAAATCCTGATCTGCCTTGGGTGTCAGTTGCACACAGGATCGTTGAGAATGTAAATCTCAATGTTGCAGTTCAGGATTTTGCTTGTGCTGGAATGGTTCTGTAAAAAAAAAATTTTTTTTATGGTTGAGTGATGGTTAATCCCTTTCTCCATTCCCCAGTATGTAATAGCATTTTTTTGGCCCAAAGTAGGTGTGGAGTCTTACATGTTGCAGTTCATAAAATGCAATTAGGTATAATCTTGTTTTTGTAAAAGTAAGACACTGTAGCCCTGGCCAGGTGGCTCAGTTGGTCGGAGCCCTCCTTGCACCAAAGGTTGCAGATTTTGGCTATACAAGAGGTGACACTGATCAATGTTTCTCTCTCCCTTTCTTTCTCTCTAAAATCAATTTAAAAATATACCCTTGGGTAAGGATATTAAAAAGAAAAAGGTTATACGTTGGAAAAAGAATATGGGAAGTATGGAAGATTTTTTTTTAATAGGTAAAAGAAAAGAAGGGGAAAAGTCACCCAGAGCTAACCATTGTTAACACTATTTAAGTGTCTATTCTGCCTGGCATTGTTCTGTACAGTCATGTGCTTTCCAACAAAAATAGATCTGTGGTAAGTGTCCCATTGTGAAACATGTATTTGCTTTTTTTACATATATTGAGTATCACTGTTTTGAAATATATACACACAGAAAAGTACGCATACCATAGTTAACCAACATAACAAGCACCCAGAGGGAGTCAGTATCAACAGTACTCCCATCCCATAAGCTGTCCCAACATACATACACAGGGGGCTTCCAGTAGCCCTCCGCATCCTCAAGCATAACCCCTATTCTGACTTCTTACAGCATAGGTTGTTTTTTGTTCTTTATATAAATGGAGTTATATAATATATACTTTTGTTGTAGCTTCTTTGCTCAACATTGTGTTTTGGGGAGTTGACCATATTGCACTTGGCTGTGGACTATGCATTTTCATTGCAGTATAACATTCCATTGTGTTAAGACCGTAATCCATTCTGATGATGTCACATTTGGGTAATTTCTAACTTTTGGCTGTTAAAATAATGCTGGCAATCTTTTCCTCCGTGAGAGAATCCAGAGCTAAAGTGCATGAGAGGAACATTGGTTTACACTTGAGGACTTAGAATATGGTGAAAGGTTGTACCCAGCTACAGTGCCACTCCACACCAGTGTGCTCAGCAGGTAATTTGTTTCCAGAAAGTACAAAAAAACCCTGATGTACTGTCAATGTAGACATAGATAGATGTGTATATTAGAGCAGATTTGGGGTTAATCCTCTATATGCCTAACCTTGGACCCCTAAGATTACTGCTCCCACCAACCACCTTTCCTAGTGGTAGCACTGGACTATTTCTTGTCCTACAATCCTATGTTTAGGATGTGAGCCTGATGTCCTTGCTCCCTTCCCCCTCCTGGTAAAAATCTCTTGTTCTGTTGAGACTTTTGTGATCCTCTCACTCTCCTGATGTGATTATCTAATTACCTGATTGCTGCCCACCATCCTGAAAAACCTGATACCTGCCAGCCTCTTCCTCTACATTGCTATCCTTCCAAGTTATTTTAACTTCTGTGTGGTTTACCCATGATAACCATACTCATGACTGATTTCTTACAGCAAAAAGATACAAAGCAAAATTAGCAAAGGGAAAGATGAATGGGCAAAGTCTGGGGGAAATTAGGCTCAAACTTTCAGAGGGATCTTTGAAAGGAGTCACACAGGATATGCAAACAGTTTGGGCTCAGTGAGCCACTCTTAGTAGTTTGGGGAATGGTGAAAAACCTGAAGTCAAAGTTTCCAGATGTCAGCCGAGGGCCAAACTTGTACGCAGGTCTTATAAAGCATAGTGTTCGAGCCTGCTATGTTAGCTCTTCTGGACCCACCTTGCTTCTCGTTCCTTGTGACCTTTTCCTTTCATCCGCTTCCACCCAAAACTGGGTATACCTGGACCTTGTCCATCAGCCTCAACTGCACCATCTCTGAATCATGGATTTAGACACCCCATACTTTAATCTTCCAAATGGCTTGCTCAAGGGAAAAAAAAAAAAAAGTTTAAAAAACAGAGCTTTCTGTCTAGGATTCGTTAGTTTCCTCCCCCCTCCTTTTTTTTTCATATATGAACATGTTTAGTTCCCTTCTTTCTTTTGTTTTCCCCATCACTATATCCAACCAGCCTAGACTCCATGATCCTTTATCTGTCTCGTAAATGCTCTTCAACCCCCCTGTACCTCTTGTGAGCTTCTTGTGCTCCTGCCAAGAGAGACTTCAGCTCTGAAAGCATCTGCCCATCCACATTGTTACTGTTCACCCAGAGGGCTGAGTCCTAAGGAAGAGGATCACAAATGAGTAAATACCACTGTAAATCTGATTACTGCTCTTTACTTGGCCCTCAACATTGCCCACAAGACCTAGTACTTTTTTTGTAATCACTTCTCTGCAGTCAGCACATAAGCTTGCCATCATTTTAAAGAGAACTAGAAGACTAAATGGAAACTGCATCGTGCACTTACCATACTCTAAACCAACCTCATCTGCAATCCAGCCTTTTCCTGGTAGCCCAATACAAATAGAGAAAAAAACTTAACAAAAAATGGCTTGTGCTCTTGCTCCCTAATTCCCAAACTTAAAATGTTGACTTACCTCTTTTTCTGCCTATATCTTCAACTTTCTTGTTAATGGATCCTTTCTATTCACATTTAATTTTTTAAGCTGGCATGCTATGTAGTATATTAATGTGTTAATATTCATGTGTTAATATATAATTGTAGTGTGGCATATTAATTACACTGCATCCTATTTGCTCCTACTTAGCTCTTTATCAAGATGCCTGATCTTCCTTTCACTTAACGCTCTTGATCTGCTTCTTTTGATAAGGTCACCAGTGATGTCCAGTGAGCCTTTCCAGTTTTCTCTTGTTTGCTTTTTAGAAGCATTCCATACAGTTGACCTCTTCCTTAAAATACTCTTATCTTCCTGGTTGCTGTTTATCGGGTTTTCCTCCTCCCCTCTAGCTGCTGTTCCTCAGTCTGTTTACCTGATTCTTCCACCTCCCCATCTTGAATTGTGTTCCTCAGAATTCTGTATTAGCTTTTTTTCTTTTTTTTTTTT
>PVIA01014586.1:0-26394 GCA_004024845.1 Tonatia bakeri
AAAAAAAAAGACTGTGCTGTATTCTGGGCCATAGGGTGAAACCCCCGAGAACCTTGTCTGGGGCAGAGAAGAAGGCAGTTGGATTGGGAGAAAGGAGAGGAGGTGGGTCTGAGTCTGGCTGTGAGCCAGAAGTGGGGGACTGTAATTGGGGCACAGCTAGAGTGGAGAGTTGGGGTGGGGCCTCCGGGTAGGGCAAGGGCTGGGCCAGAAGGACTGGTGACTTACCGTGTCCTGCTCAGAATTCAAGTGACAGTCTGACCCCTCCTTTTTTTCTTTTTCCTTCCACATCCCTACTTCTGCTTTGTTGGTGGTCAGTATCTCCAGCATCTTCTGGACATGAGGGTTAACCAATGAGGCCAGATCAGCCACTACCTGTCCGTCTTTGGGGTCTCCCAAGAAGGAGACCTTAGGTGGGTGGTGGGACAGGTGCTCTTTCTGGGACTCATGCTGTGATAAGGTTGGGAAGCAGATGGCTTTGGCAGCCACCTGACGGCAAGACAGGGCTGAAATGGGACTGCTGGAGGGGCTAAGGCCTGAGGCAGCTGCTTTGGGAGAAGCTGACTCTGGTGGTGGGGGGCCAGATGAGGAGGTTGGAGGTGCCAGGTGGGCCTCTGAATCAGGGGCACATGAGGGGGAATGGGAAAGTGCAAGTAGCTGAGGTGAAAGGACATCCAGGGGGAAGAAAGGCTCTGGTGGCTGAGAGGCACTCAAAGGTGACAGTGAAAGAACTGAGGAGGCTGTTGGTCCTCGTGACAGGGTGCAGGCCAGAGGTGTTGGGCGCTCAGTCAGAGGAGCTGGGGAAGCCGACGTGGTCATGGCAGAAGCAGCCTCTCCCACAGGGCCATGGCAGGGCTGGTGGGCTCCAGTGGCTACTGTTTCGTGTGCCTCACAAGGGGGATCTTGACACGAACACTGACAAATGTTGCCCTTGTCCAGGAGTCTGTCCAGGTGGCTGCAGGAGACGGAGGCACAGGCTGTAGCCAGGAGCAGAGGGACAGGCCTGGCCCCCGAGGCCCAGGGCTCTCCTGGGCCCAGTGCTCCTGTTGTCCCTCACACTCCAGGGCTACAACCCCACCCTGTCCCAATTCCTCCTCCCACAGTACCCAGGTCAGTCCCATGTGGCCTGCAGCTCTGGGTTCACATCCTATGTTTGGGAGGGAGGAGTACCCAGGAGAAAGGGGGAAGATTCTTAACCTTCTCAGATGAGAAACGAGGTCCCAAGCCTCCTCCAGTTCTTCCTGGCCATTTCTGGGGGCTGGAAACCAGGAGACAGGTCACATGGTGCAGCAGGGCCTGGGGGTCTCACGAGAGGCTGAGTGCAATGGCTCTTTAAGGGAACTGCCTGGCAGAATTGTCTCTGGAGCTCAAGCATCAGGGTCAAGGCCACATTGCTCCCTGACAGTGACAGTAAGACTGGGACAGGCAGCACTGTGTCATTTACAAAGTGCTTCCAGCCACTACCCCCTGCAGCCCTCACAGCTTCTCTGTGGGCCACAAATGGAAGGGGACACCTCACAGAGGAAACTGAGCAAAAGGAAACCTTGTGCCCACAGTGAGATTGGAGGCCCCATCACCCAGTCAGGCACTGTCTGTCCAGAGCAGCCTAATGCTAGTATGCCATGCTGGTGAAACATGGGTTTCCTTGACCTTCAGGCTTCATTCTGGACATGGAATCTGGGAAGTACCTGGGTTCTGACCCCCTTCCCAGGAGCCTCCCGAGTCCTCAGGGTCCTGGCCCTGAGCCCTTGGGGACAGGACAGATGGAGGCAAAGTCTCAGGCTCAGGGCTGAGGGGCTATAGCTCACCTTTCAAAGAGTGACTTCTCTTCCTGCTCTGCCACCTCGGCTTCAGTGGATGCTGAGAGGCAAGAGAAAATGGTGTTTGGGGGCTCAGACCCCACTCTCACTCCCCTCTCTTAGATGAGCTGCAGAAGTGCAGTACTGGGAACAATAGGATTTTTACATTTAACTAATGGGACTCTTCGGTTGTCCCGTTTTATTTTTGAACTGGGTAAAAGTCATTTCTGGTTTTTCTTCTTTGGAAAACATACAGAAATGATTTCTATATGAGATTGACCATGGATTTCTTCTGTCACTGTTCTCTGCTCAGGAAACACACATATTCCCACAACCTACAGCCCATCTGAGCTCGCTCAGGTGGGACTGTGCTTTCCAGACACCACAGACCCACCCCAGCTCAGGAGCTCCTGGGGCTCTGCACTGCCCTGGGAACAGCCCCAGGTGGGGAGAGGCTCCCCTGCCTGATACACCTGCCATGGGAAGGCGGCTGGTGAACCGTGGCTCTGGGTGTGTCCACCCCCAGAAACCCAGCTCAAAGTATTCAGTCCTTGGCCATCGGTCACAGCATTTGGGGCTGTGCCCTAAAGCCTCTGCCACACCTGGACTCCTGGCCTGAGGTCTTTGGGTAGAAATCCTTTTGCCAGCTCTAACCCCTACCCAGCTTGCTTTACTCTTGGAAGGATGGTATTCTATTCTTTCCTGAGAATAGTCATCCCGTTCTTTCCCATCTCTGGAGGCTTCCTAGGTGATTCAGAACAGTGGAAATAAGGAGAGAAAAAAAAGATAATCTCTTCGGGGTCTGCACCTAGGGTTGCTCACCTTCCTGATGTTTCTGTGTTTCCTAGATGGTGGGAGGACTGGATCGTTCAACCAGGGGAGTAACAGCAGGAAGAGCACCACTCCACAGGAGATGGAAAGGACGATGTCAATGACCCAGGAAGGGCTGGCACTCTGCCAGTTAACAAGAATGCTTTTCAGAGACAGAGGATTCTCCATCATCTGAATCACACTGCTGCCTTCAGACAACTGAGCACTGGGTGTGGCTTGTGGACTGAAGGCCCAGGCCCACATCATGCATCACAGAAGCTGTGCTCTGGTCACAAAGGGCTCCTGGGCATAGGGGAGTGGCAGAGAGATAGGCTGGACCACAGCCCCTCTCCCCATCTAGCCTCACAGATCCCTCTACCCTTCTTGGAGGCTGCCAGTACCACACTCACACACTGTGTTAGAAATATACCTTACTTGACTTTCTAGTCAATCTGTCTGGATCTCAGATAATTCCTGGTTCCTTCAAGATCTTCGTTTGAGCTCCATCAGTTTTATAACTTTAAGAAATCTGGAGTTGTACTTGGAATTTTAGTTAATTCCCAGGGATTTTTTTACCCCCAGGCTGTCCTCTGTTAGAAATGCCTGAGAAACAGAGGTGGGAGGAACCAGGTGATCTGAACCAAGTACCTTTATTTGATGCTGGGCTGAGGGGCTGGCTGAGTTGGGGTCGACTCCAGTACCAGGGGAAGGCAGGAGTAATGGGTGAGGTAGAGGGCTGGGCTATTCCCAGGTACAGAAGCTTCAGTGTGGCCACCAGCTATTGTGATTCGTTCCAGGTGTCCATTGTACTCAGTGGGAGAGAGTTTCAGTTAGCCTCGGGCTACCAAGTGAGTCGGGAGTACTGAGCCATAGGTAGTCCAGAGGGTTGGAAGCTGGCCTGACTGGGTCATTAGCAGTCTATTAGGTTGGGGATCTGGCCTGACCCTTTCACCCTCTATATGCAATGCTATCTTTGCCACATATGTTTTTGCTTTGCATCAACCCAGACATAGAATAATCGCCCTGGCTGGGTGGATCAGTTGGTGAGGGTGTCATCTGTTTATGCCGAGGTTGAAGGTTTGATCTCAAATCAGGGCACATACAAGAAGCAGGCAATGAATGCATCAATAAATGGAACAACAAATTGATCTCTCTCTCTCAAAAAAAAAAAGCAATTAAAACTTTAAAGTATGGAACAATGAATCTGAATAACCACCTGAAGACTAGCTGAACAGAAGTATAACTAAGGATTTACAGAGGAACCTACACTGATACCACTAGGAAAGGCAGAAATGTGACAGGCACTGGCCCTGTACCTACAGGCAGTGAGTGAGGATCCATGGGGATATTTTCAAGGAGGAGGTTCCACCCAGGGGAACCAGGGGCCTCAGCCACAAGCCAGGCTTTCTAGCTCAGGGCATTAGAGCCAGGAGGAGGAGGCTACACAATATCTGGCTGTGAAAGTAGAAATTCCACTCACCTTAGTGAAAAAAGTGAGGGCTCTTTTGAACGGCCAGTGGGAAGAATCTCAGTCCCAGCACACACCCTAGGTAGTAGCAGAATGGATTGGAGTCTTAGAAAGAAAAATTAAGTGGTACAGCTATGGGAAGAGGGCTGGAGCCATAACATCAAGCATTGCTTTACTGGGTCCCTCTCTCATGCTGCCCGTGGATGGCATCTCTCCTGGGTTGGGCATCCCATCAGTACTGCATCAGCCTCAGGAATGGCAAGAGCCTCTCCCTGACAAATCCTAGCGGCCCCACTCTGCAGGGATTGCTCTGGCGAAGGGGCCTCTGGCAGAATCCAGCGCAAGCCCTTGGGACAGCCCTTGTTAAGGAGCTCCTGAGGGGACTGGGCAGGCTGGAAGAATCTCAGAATCTCAAGGGAGGAAAATGAGTTTCCAAGCTGGAGGGGAGGGACATTTTCTTCCATCCAACTGAGTTGCCGACTTTGTCCACCCACCGTAAGCATCTCTAATATCCCGACTAAAAATAAGTGCCAATTAGCTAAAAAAAAAAAAAATGAAGCAGAAGCATTTTATTTTGCTGTTTGTGCTCTCTCGTGAATATTTATCTGCCCTCACGAAGAGAGAGACAGAGAGAGCTGAAAAAGTCTCCACCGCTGAAGACAGAGGGAGGGAGTTTTATACGGGTTAGGTTGTCTCCGGAACCAAGGATGGGCACCTGGTGAACAAGAACCCACACATCACTGGTGGTTCGTGGTCTGACGTCAACCACCTCTCCCCGGTCAGAGTTCGGACGCCCTGTTAGCTGTAGTCCAAGTGCCATCTTGGTAGTGTATGACACCATAATGTATTGTATTTACGTTCCCTTTTGACCTAGTCTGCCCGTCCTGACACCCACATTGCCCACAGGGAGCTTCGCTCATGAGAGCCGGACTCCCTGGTCTACCAGCGGGGGCGAAATGACTCGACCAGCCGGCAAGGCCGGGACTCCTCAGCCTCCCGTCTGGGGAGAAAGGAGTGACCGGCCAGCCCCGCCGCAACTCCTCAGTCCCCACGCTGGGGCAAAGTGACTCGACCGGCCCTCCAGGACGGTGCCCAGACCCCCAAATGTCATGTTTTGTTAGAACCTGCCGAGGGATACGTGCCAATTAGCCTGAGTAAGTAGGCAGGATTGCTTTCCTTTGAGGTTTGTGCTCCTGGGCAAAACTTTCTCTGCCCTCACGGAGAGAGACTGCGAGAGCTGAGAGCATCTCCACCGGACAAGACAGAGGTAGGGAGTTTCAGACGGCCTGACTTACCACAGGAGATAAGGATCGGATCAGCACCTGGTGAACAAAGAAGCCACAGGTCTGTGGCGGTTCCTGGTCTGACGTCAACCACATCAACCACAGGTCAGAGTTCGGTCGCCATGTTACTTGTAGTCCAAGTGCCATCTTTGTAGTCAAGACACTATAATGGTTTGTAACGAGGTTCCCTTTCATTTTAGCCTGCCCTTCCTGGAACCCACATCCCCCAGTGGTGCAACCGTGGTAAGCCAAGCTGTGTGAATCTCCCCATGCCTGTCTGCTCCGCTGGAGATTCTCTCAGCTCTCTCAGTCTCTGTCTCCGTGAGTGCAGAGAAAGTTTTGCCCAGGAAGCATGAAGTCGTTGCAACATGCTTCTTTATGCTGGTTTTCTCTGTGTGTGAATTCCTAACTTTGAAAGAGTTCATTACAATTCATTCTAAGAGAAATGCACTTTTCACAGAAAATACACATTTAGATTCATTTTCAGCAGAATATTTTCGAAGCTGTTTTGTAACAGTCTGTACTACTCAATATGCAGATTTCTCTACTGCCCTAAACTCTTTCCATGAGACACTATGTCATAGCATTTTGTACCTTCGAGTCTATTTCTTCTTAAGGATTTCAATGAGTTAGGCTTTGTTCACACAATTGTTACACAAACTTGATCTTAGAGTCTATTTCTTTGGAAAACTCCTGGAAGAGTAGCATTTCTGAGTGTCATTCCCACAGAACAGTGAAAACAGTATGTGGTGCAGAGGAGCAGAGACATTTCACCCTGTGTCGTACAAAATACATGGAACAGTGTTATGAACTCAGTGCAACATGCTTAATTAAGAGGGTTTTCTCTGTCTGTGAATTCATAACTTAGAAATAGGTAATTGCAGTTCATTCTGAGAGAAATGCATTTTTCACAGAAAATACACATATTCATTCTCAGCTGCATATTGACAAAACTGTCTTCCGCCAGTCTGTACTACTCTATACACAGATTTCTCTACTGCCCTAAACTCTTTCCTTGAGAGCTACTTCGCAGCACTTTGCACCTTAGACTTTCTTTCTCCTTAAGAATTTCAAAGAGTAATGCCTCTGTTCATGCAAGTGTAACTGAAACTTGATCTTAGAGTCTATTTCTTACAAAAACTACTGGAAAAGTAGCATTTCTGAGTGTCATTGCCACAAAACAGTGAAAACAGTATGTGGTGCAGTAGAGCAGAGACATTTCACCCCGTGTTGTACAACATACATGGAACAGTGTTATGAACTCGGTGCAACATGCTTAATTAAGCAGGTTTTATCTTTGTGGACAACTAACTTCAGAAGAGATAATTACAGTTCATTCTGAGAGAAATGCACTTTTCACAGAAAGTACAAATATTCATTCTCAGCTGCATATTGACAAAACTGTCTTCCACCAGTCTGTACTACTCTATACACAGATTTCTCTAGTGCCCTACACTATTTCCTTGAGAGACTGCTTCGCACCATTTTGCACCTTAGAGTTTCTTTCTCCTTAAGGATTTCAAAGAGCTAGGCCTCTGTTCACACAATTGTACCTCAAACTTGATCTTAGAGTCTATTTCTTTGGAAAACTACTGGAAAAGTAGCATTTCTGAGCATCATTCCCATGGAACAGTGAAAAGAGTGTATGTTACAGTAGAGTGGAGACTTTTCATCCCGTGTCGTACAAAATACATGGAGTAGTGTTATGAACTCAGTGCAACATGCTTAATTAAGTGGGTTTTCTCTGAGTGAACTCCTAACTTCAGAAGAGTTAATTACAGTTCATTCTGAGAGAAATACATTTTTCACAGAAAATACACAGTTAGATTCATTCTCAGATACATATTGACAAAACTGTCTTCTACCAGCCTGTACTCCTCAATACACAGATTTCTCTACTGCCCTAAACTCTTTCCGTGAGAGACTACTTCGCAACATTTTGTACCTTAGAGTTTCTTTCTTCTTAAGGATTTCAATGAGTTAGACCTCTGTTCACAGAATTTTTACATAAACTTGATCTTTGAGGTTATTTCTTAGGAAAACTACCGGAAAAGGAGCATTTCTGAGTGTCATTCCCACAGAACAGTGAAAACAGTATGTGGTGCAGAGGAGCAGAGTCAGTTCACCTCATGTCGTACAAAATACATGGAGCAGTGTTATGAACTCGGTGCAACATGCTTAATTAAGTGGGTTTTCTCTGTCTGTGAATTCCTAACTTTGGAAGAGTTCATTACAGTTCATTCTGAGAGAAATGCACAGTTCACAGAAAATAGATTCATACTCAGGTGCGTATTCACAAAGCTGTCTTCTGCCAGTCTGTCCTACTCAGTACACACATTTCTCCACTTCCCTAAACTTTTTACATGAAGGACTACTTTGCAGCCTTTTGATCCTTTGTGTTTCTTTATTCTTAAGGAATTCAATGAGGTAGGCCTCTGTTCATGCAATTCTAACACAAACTTGATCTTAGCAGTTGTTTCTTATGAAAATCACTGAAAAAGTAGCACTTCTGAACATCATACTACAGAACTGTGAAAACAGGAAATGTTACTGTACAAGACATTTCACCCCTGTCGTAAAAAATTCATGGAGTAATGTTCTGAACTCCATACATGTTTAGTTAAGTGTGTTTTCTTCAAGAGAGCCATATTTGTGTGAATTACCAACTTTGAAAGAGTTCATTACAGTTCCTTCTGAGAGAAATGCATTTTTCACACAAAATACACACTTTGACTCATACTCAGCTACATACTCACAAAGTGTCTTCTGCCAGTCTGTCAATCTCAGTACATACATTTCTTAACTTCCCTAAACTTTTAAAATGAAAGACCTCTTCTCAGCATCTTGTCTCTTAAAGTTTCTTTCTTCTAAAAGAACTCAAAGTGGTAGGCCTTTGTTCACGCAACTACAACACAAACGATCTGTGAGGAGTTATTTCTTAAAGAAATCACAGAAAAAGTAGCACTTAAGGCATCATTACTACAGAACTGTGAAAACAGTACGTGTTACTGTAGAAGAAAGACATTTCAACCCCTGTTGTACACAATACATGAATTAATGTTCTGAATTCTTTACGACATGTTTAATTAAGCGTGTTTTCTCCAAGGGAGCCACATTTCAGTGTGAATTACCAACTTTGAAAGAGTTCATTACACTTCATCCTGAGAGAAATGCACTTTTCACAGAAAATATGTAGCTAGATTCATATTCAGTTGCAAATTCACAAAACTGTCTTCTGTCAGTCTGTCCTCCTGAGTACACACATTTCTCAACTTCCCTAAACTTTTTACATGAAAGACCACTTTGCAGCTTCTTTTCCTGTGGAGTTTCTTCTTCTCAAGGAACACAATGAGGTAGGCCTCTGTTCACACAACTCTAACACAAACTTGGACTGACTATCTATTCCTTATGAACATCACTGAAAAAGTGGCACTTCTGAGCATCATTATTACAGAACTGTGAAAACAGTATGTGTTACTGTAGAAGAAAGACATTTCAACCCCTGTCGTACAAAATACAGCAAGTAATGTTCTGAACTCTGTACAACATGTTTAATTCAGCGTGTTTTCTCCAAGGGAGCCACATTTCAGTGTGAACTACCAACTTTGAGAGTTCATTACAGTTCATTCTGGGACAAATATGTGTTTCACAGAAAATAGACAGTAAGATTCCTATTCAGTTGCATATTCACAAAGCTGTCTTCTGCCTGTCTGTGATACTCAGTACACACATTTCTCAACTTCCCTTAACCTTTCGCAGGAAAGACCACTTCACAGCATTTTGTCCCTTAGAGTTTTTTTCTTTTTAGGGAATTCAATGAAGTAGGCCTCTGTTCACGAAACTATAACACAAACTGGACCTTAGCAGCTATTTCTTATGAACATCACTGAAAAAGCAGCGCTTCTGAGAATCATTACTACAGAACTATGAAAACAGTATGTGTTACTGTAGAAGAAAAAGACATTTCAAGTCCTGTCGTACAAAATACAGGGAGTAATGTTCTGAACTCTGTACAACATGTTTAGTTAAGCGAGTTTTCTCCTAGGGAGCCACATTTGAGTGTGAATTAACAACTTTGAAAGAGTTCATTGCAGTTCATTCTGAGAGAAATGCACAGTTCACAGAAAATAGACAGATTCATACTCAGGTGCATATCCACAAAACTGTCTTCTGCCTGTCTGTCCTACTCAGTACACACATTTCTCAACTTCCCTAAACTTTTAAAACGAAACACCAGTTCTCAGCATCTTATCCCTTAGAGTTTCTTACTTCTTAAGGAACTCAACGAGGTAGGCCTCTGTTCACACAACTGTAACACTAACTTGATAGGCTCAGCTATTTCTTATGAAAATTACTAAAAAAAGTAGCACTTCTGAGCATCATTACTGCAGAACTGTGAAAACAGTATGTGTTACGGTACAAGAAAAACATTTCAACCCCTGTCGTACAAACTGCATGCAGTAATGTTATTAACTCTGTACAACATATTTAATTAAGCAAGTTCTCTTCAAGGGAGCCGCACCCTTATTCTAACCCTAAGCCTAAGCCTAAGCCTAAGCCTAAGCCTAAGCCTAAGCCTAAGCCTAAGCCTAAGCCTAAACCTAAACCTAAGCCTAAGCCTAAGCCTAACCCTAACCCAAGGAACTCCATGGGTTAGGCCCCTGTTCAGGCAAGTACCACACAAACTTGGTCTTAGAAGCTATTTCTTCCTCATGAAAATTGCTGCCAAAGTAGCATTTCTGAGCACCTTTCCTACGGCAGCGCAGAAACCCTTTGTGTTGCTGTGGGCACCAGACACTGCAAACACCCCAGTCACACAAAATCCGTGGAGAACTGTTAGGAAGTCTGTACAAAACGTTTCCTTAAGCGTGTTTTCTTCCAGGGAGTCAGCTTTCAGTGTGCATGAAAAGTGGTGTTCTTGACTGTTCACACTGAGAGAAATGCACTTTTCACAGAACACATACCGTCTGCTTCATACTTAGCCACAGATTCACAGAACTGTCTTCGGCCGCTCTGAACTTCTCAGGACACAGATTTGTGAGCTTCCCTACAATTCCTGAGGAAGGACGACTTGGCACCCTTTTGTCCCTTAGAATTTCTTACTTGCAAAGGAACTCCAAGACCTAAGCCCCTGTTCAGGCAAGTGTCACACAAACTAGGTCTTACATGTTATTTCCTCCTCCTGAAAATCGCCGCGAAAGTAGCATTTCTGAGCACCTTTCCTACAGCAGCGTGAGATCACTGTGCATTCCTGGGGGCGCCAGTCATTGCAAAAACCGCGGTCATACAAAATCTGTGGACAACTGTTAGGAATTCTCTACAACATGTTTCCTTAAGCGTGTTTTCTTCAAGGGAGTCACATCTCAGTGTGAATGACTCTCCTGGAAGAAGTTCCTTACTGTTCATGCTGAGAGAAATGGACTTTTCACAGAAAATTCACAGTCCGATTCCTACTGAGCTGCAGTAACACAGAAGTGTCTCCCACTGCTCTGTACTTCTCAGGACACAGATTTCTGAGTTTCCCTACACTTCCTGTGTGAAATTCAACTTGGCAACCTTTTGCCCCTTAGAATTTCTTACTTGCAAAGGAACTCCCGGTGTTAGGCCCTTGTTCAGGCAAGTGCCACACAACCTTGGTCTTAGAGGCTGTTTCTTCCTCCTGAAAATCACTGCAAAAGTAGCATTTCTGAGCACGTTTCCTACAGCAGCTCGGAAACCCTGTGCTTTCCTGGGGGCCCCCGGACACTGCAAAACACCGGTCGTATGAAATCTGTGGAGAACTGTTAGGAACTCTCTACAAAATGTTTCCTTAAGCGTATTTTCTTCAAGGGAGTCACATCTCAGTGTGAATGACTTGCCTGGATGGAGTTCATGACTGTTCATGCTGTGAGTAAGGCACTTTTCGCAAAAAATACACAGTCTGATTCCTACTGAGCTGCAGTAACACAGAAGTGTCTCCCACTGCTCTGTACTTCTCAGGACACAGATTTCTGAGCTTCCCTACACTTCCTGCATGAAAGAAGACTTGGCAACTTTTGCTTCTTAGAATTTCTTTATTCCAAAGGAACTCCAGGTGTTAAGCTCCTGTACAGGCAAGTGCCAAAAAAAAACTTGGTCTTAGAAATTATTTCCTCCTCCTGAATATCGCCGCAAAAGTAGCATTTCTGAGCACCTTTCCTATAGCAGCGTGAGATCACTGTGCTTTCCTGGGGGTGCCAGACACTGCAAAAACCCCGGTCGTACAAAATCCGTGGAGAACTCTTAGGAACTCTCTACAACGTGTATCCTTAAGCATGTTTTCTTCAATGAAGGCACATCTCAATGTGAATGACTCTCCTGGAAAAATTTCATGACTGTTCATGCTGAGATAAATGCAGTGTTCACAGAAAATACACAGTTAGATTCATAGTCACTTGCATATTCACAAAGCTGTATTCCGCCAGTCTGTCCTACTTAGTACACAGATTTCTCAACTTCCCTAAATTTTTACATGAAAAACCACTTTGCAGCACCTTGTCCCTTAGAGTTTTTTTCTTCTTAAGGAACTGAATGAGGTAGGTCTGTATTGTCGCAACTGTAACACAAACTTGATCTGAGCAGCTATTTCTTATGGAAATCACTGAAAAGTAGCACTTCTGTGCATCATCACTACAGAACTGTGTAAACAGTATGTGTTACTGTAGAAGGAAGACATTTCAACCCATGTTGTACAAATTACATGGAGTAATGTTATGACTCTGTACAACATGTTTAATAACACATGCTTTCTTCAAGGGAGCCATATTTGAGTGTGAATTACCAACTTTGAAAGAGTTCATTAGAGTTCCTTCTGAGAGAAATTCACTTTTCACAGAAAATACACAGTTATATTCATACTCAGTTGCATATTCAGAAAACTGTCTTCTGCCAGTCTGTGTTACTCAGTACACATATTTCTCAACTTCCCTTAACGTTTTCCATGAAATACCACTTCACAGCATCTTGTCCTTTAGAGTTTCTTTCTTCTTAAGGAACTCAATGAGATAGGCCTCTGTTCACTCATCTGTAACACAAACTTCTTCTGATCAGCTATTTTTTATGAACATCACCGAAAAAGTAGCACTTCTGAGAATCATTACTACAGAACTGTGAAAACAGTATGTGTTACTGTAGAAAAGAGACATTTCAAACCCTTTCGTTCAAAATACAGGGAGTAATGTTATGAACTCTGTACAAAATGTTTAATTAAGCGTGTTTTCTCCAAGGGAGCCATATTTGAGTGTGAATTACCAACTTTGAAAGAGTTCATTGGAGTTCATTCTGAGAGAAATGAACTATTCACAGAAAATACACAGTTAGATTCGTCCTCAATTGCATATTCACAAAACTGTCTTCTGCCACTCTGGCCTAGAGAGTACAAAAATTTCTCAACTTCCTTAAACTTTTTCCATGAAGGACCACTTCGCAGCATCTTGTCCCTTAGAGTTTCTTTTTTCTTAAGGAACTCAATGAGGTAGGCCTCAGTTCACGCAACTGTAATACAAAATTGATCTGACCAGCCATTTCTGATGAACATCACTGAAAAAGTAGCACTTGTGACCATCATTACTACAGGACTTTGAAAACAGTATGTGTTACAGTGGAGGAAAGACATTTCAACCCCTGTCGTACAAAATACATGGAGTAATGTTATGAACTCAGTACATGGTTAATGAAGTGTGTTTTCTTCAAAGGAGCCAGATTTGTGTGTGAATTACCAACTTTCAAAGAGTTAATTACACTTCATTCTGAGAGAAATGCACTGCTCACAGAAAATACACAGATTTATACTCAGTTGCAAATTCACAAAACTGTCTTCTGCCAGTCTGTCCTGAGTACACACACTTCCCACCTTCTCTAAACTTTTTACATGAAGGACCACTTTGCAGCATAGTGTCCATTAGAGTTTCTTTCTTCTTAAGGAACTAAAAGTGGTAGGCCTTTGTTGACGCAACTGTAACACAAACTTGATCTTAGGCTATTTCTTAGGAAAACTAATGGAAAAGTAGCATTGCTGAGTGTCATTCCCACAGAACACTGAAAACACTCTGTGTTGCAGTAGAGCAGGGACATTTCAAGCCGTGTCGCACAAAATACAAGGAGTAAGGTTATGAACTTGGTGCAACAAGCTTAATTAAGCAGGTTTTCTCTGTGTGTGAATTCCCAACTTTCGAAGAGTTAATTACAGTTCATTCTGAGAGAAATGCACTTTTCACTGAAAATACACAGTTAGATTCATTCTCAGCTGCATATTGACAAAACTGTCTTCTGCCAGTCTGTACTACTCGATACACAGATTTAGCTACTGCCCTAAACTCTTTACATGAGAGAATACTGCTCAGCATTTTGTATCTTAGAGTTTCTTTCTTCTTAAGGGTTTCAATGAGTTAGGCCTCTGTTCATGCAATTGTAACACAATTGATCTTAGAGGCTCTTTCTTAGGAAAATTACTGGAAAAGGTAGCATTTCTGAGCGTCATTCCTACATAACTGTGAAAAACAGTATCTGTTGCAGTAGAGGAGAGACATTTCAATCCCTGTCGTACAAAATACATGGAGTAAAGTTTTGAACTCGTTGCAACATGTTTAATTAACAGTGTTTTCTTCAAGGGAGTCCCATTTGAGTGTGAATTCCTAAGTTTGAAAGAGTCTGTCAAACACAGTCTAGGTTGCTCTAGGTCTGCCACCGTGGGTCGTGTCCTGGCTCTTGGCATGGTCCTGGCTGGCCTGGGGGAGTCTTATTACCCCAGCCTGGACACGGAAGGGTGTGGCGTGCCCGAATGCCACGGACTGGTGTGTGGGTGGGGGCAGTTTCCTGACCTGGCTGGCCTCTGGAGTCATTTTGCTCCAGCATGGAAGCAAGAGGAGTCCCCCAGGCCCTATGGCCTTCCACTGGTGTGTGTTAGGGGGCAGGGGTCACAACCTGGCTGGCCTGTCGAGTCCTTTCCCCCCACCGGGAGGTGAAGCAGTCCAGCTAGAGGTCCCCCGCCCAGGCTGCACGGGAAGGGGTCCTCTGGCTCTGTCTGGCTGGCCGGTCTAGTGCTTTCGCCTCAGCCTGGAGAAGGACCAGTCCTGCCACTCGAACTCCACCCCTGGGGTGCTGCAGAGGGGCTTGGTTCGGGCCTGGTTTGCCAATCGAGTCATTTTTCCCTAGCTGTGAAACACAGTCTGGCTTGCTCTAGGCCCGCCACCATGGGTCGTGGCCTGGCTCTTGGCCTGGTTCTGGCTGGCGGGGCGAGTCATTTCGCCCCAGCCTGGACACGGAGGGGTCGGGCAGGCCTGAGCGCCACCAACTGGTGTGTGTGTGTGTGGGGTGGGGGGCAGTTTCCCCGATCTGGCTGGCCTGTGGAGTCGTCTCGATCCAGCGTGGAAACAAGAGGAGTCCGGCAGGCCCTAGCACCTTCCGCTGGTGTGTGTGTGAGGGTCAGGGGTCAGGACCTGGCTGACCTGTCTAGTCCTTTCCCCCCACCAGGAGGTGAAGCAGCCGGGCTAGATGTCGACCTGTCCCAGGGTGTATGCGAAGGTGTCCTGGGGCCCTGCATGCATGGCCCAGCTAGTGCTTTCGCCTCAGTCAAGAGAAGGACCAGTCCTACCGCACGAACTCCACCCCCGGGGTGCTGGTGGGGGGCTGGGTACGGCCTGGCTTGCCAATTGAGTCGTTTTGCCCTAGCTGTGGAACACAGTCCAGCTTGCTCTAGGCCTGTTTCGCCATAAAAAAAGAGGCACAAGAGCTTTATTTTGGGATTTGAGCTCCCCGGGCGAAACTTTCTCTGCCCTCACGGAAACAGAAACAGAGAGAGCTGAGAAAGTGTCCACCGCCGAAGACAGAGTGAGGGAGTTTTATCAGGCTTGACTTCCCACCAGAACCAAGGATCGGCACCTGGTGAACAAAGAATGCACACATCAGTGGTCTTTCCCGGTCTGAAGTCGGCCACCTCTTCTGGGTCAGAGTTCAGACTGCATATTACTTGTAGTTCAAGTGCCATCTTGGTAGTGTATGACACTATAATGTATTGTAATTAGGTTCCCTTTCAATCTAACCTGCCCACCCTGACACCCACATTGCTAACAGCGAGCTTTACTCATGAGAGCCGGACTCCTGGTCTACCGGCTGGGGCGAAATGACTCGACCAGCCAGCCCTGCCAGAACTCCTCAGTCTCCAGGCTGGGGCAAAGTGACTCGACCGGGGACGGTGCCCATACCACCAACTGTAAGGTTTTGTTGGAACCTGCCAAGGAATATGTACCAATTAGCCTGAGTAGGTAGGCAGAATTGCTTTATTTTGGGGTTTGTGCTCCTGGGCAAAACTTTCTCTGCCCTCACGGAGACAGAGACAGAGAGAGCTGAGAGAATCTCCACCGGAGAAGACAGAGATAGGGAGTTTCGTAAGGCTTGGCTTACCACCAGAGTCAAGGATTGGCACCTGGTGAACAAAGAACCCACACGTTAGTGGAGATTCGTGGTCTGACATCAACCACATCTTCCCGGTCAGAGTTCAGTGGCCATACTACTTGTAGTCCAAGTTCCATCTTTGTAGTCCAAGACACTATAATGGTTTTTAATTAGATAATGTAACTATGACGTGCCTTGGTGTGTGCTTCCTTGGGTCCAACTTCTTTGGGACTCTCTCAGCTTTCTGGACTTCCTGGAAGTCGATTTTCTTTGCCAGATTGGGGAAGTTCTCCTTCATTACGTTTTCAAATAGGTTTTCAATTTGTTGATCTTCCTCTTCTCCTCTGGCACCTTTATGATTCCAATGTTGGAATGTTTAAAGTTGTCTCAGAGGTTCCTAAGCCTCTCATCACTTTTTTGAATTCTTGTTTCTTCATTCTGTTCTGGTTGAATGTTTCTTTCTTCCTTCTGCTCCAAACCATTGATTTGAGTTTCGGTTTCCTTCTCATCATTGTTGGTTCCCTGAACATTTTCTTTTATTTTACTTTTCATAGCCTTTACTTTTTCCTGTATTTTGTGACCATAGTCAACCATTTCTTTGAGCATCCTGATTACCAGTGTTTTGAACTGTGCATCTGATAGGATGGCTATCTTTTCATTGCTTAGTTATATTTTTTCTGGAGCTTTGATCTGTTCTTTCATTTGTTCCATTTTTTTGTGTTTGTGTGCCTATTAAGTATTAAGAGGCAGAGCCTTAGGTATTCACCAAGGTGGGGCAACCCGCTTACCTGCTTTGTGGTGCTCTATGTCAGGGAGGGGTCTGAGAGGGAACAATGGCACTTACTCAGCTCTCTGTGAGATTTCTGTCACCTCCCCTGCTTCCGGCAAGCAAACTGGGCCCTTCTGGTGCTGATTCCTGGGTGGATGGGTGGGTTTGTGTATGTTCTAGGACTTTGCGGGTCTCTGTAGTGCACTCTCCAATGAGGCTGGCAGATTCTCCCACCATCACAACACCCACAGGTTTTTCAGTCAGAGGTTTTGAGGCTTTATTTTCTTGCACTGGAACCCTGGGTTGAGATGTCTGTCTTGCTTCCCAGTTTTTCCTCCCAGTTTATCCACATGCAAATGTGGGATCACTTGGTCCACCAACTGTGACCTGGCCTGTCCAGGTCCTCCAGCCACTGCTGGCCACATGTCTTCTCTGCTCTAGCTGCCTGTCTCCACCCCTCCTACCGGTCTGGATGAATGTTTTTGTAACTCCTTGGTTGTCAGACTTCCATGAAGTTTGATTTTTCTGGCATTTCTGGTTGGTTTTTTTTGTTTTAAATTTGTTGTCCTTCTTTTGGTTGTGGAAGGAGGCACATTATATCTACCTATGCCTCCATCTTGACTAGAAGTCCTCCCAAACCTCCCTCTTTTTAGAAGGATACAAGTTATTGGGTTTAGGGCCTACCATAAGTATAACCTCATCTGAACTTCATTACATCTGTCAAGACCCTGATTCCAAATGAAGTCACATGTACAGGGACCTGTAGGACTTAAACACAGCTTTTGGATACATAATGAAACCCATAACTTTGAAGTCAGTTTGCTTAGCTAAAAGAGAAGATTCTGTGAAAATAAAGTTAAATACACAAGTCTTTAAATTTACCAGCATGAATTTGAGCAAATCTAGCTGAAATGCAAGTTTCTTTTCTAAAAAAAGCACACAAAAATACTTGGATCCATGAATTTTCTCAAAACTATATTCCAGCATGTGTTTTAAGCAAGTTACAGTATAGGAAGTTAAGCAAGTTAAAGTTTAATCAAGTTAAAGTGTAGAAAGGGGTATAATCAATGACATAGCTCTCATTTATGCATTTTATATAAGGATGAACTATAGGAATGTGTAGTCAACAAAAATAACATCCACCTTTTTTCTGGAACCCATGGGATGTGAGGCATGGGAAATGAGCAACATCCACTCTAGAGTACTATAGTGGAAGAGAAATCTTTGGAAAAGTATGGCTAAACTAAGACAGAAAGTGGAGGTACACCCTGGTTGGGTGGTCCAATTGGTTGGAGTGTATAACCAGAAAGGTAGCGGGTTCAATTCCCTTTCGGGGCACGTATGAAAAGCAACCAATTGATATTTCTCTTTCACATCAATGTTTTCCCCACAGCACCTCAAGTCAGTAGACATAGCCTCAAGTGAGGATTAAAAAGAAAGTGGAGGTAGAACCTTTATTGTTGAGGTTTAGCACACGAGCCCTGTTAGTGTTATGATTGGCATGTCCAAGGACACAGACAGTAGCAAGGGGAAGTGTGGATTAGGATGGTTCACTGCAGTGGCCATGCCCACAGGACTGAAAAGTGGGACTGAAGAGATGTCACAGTTCTGTTTGACTTTCTAGGGCAAAGTCTCTGGATTATTTCAGACAGT
This sequence comes from Tonatia bakeri, assembly GCA_004024845.1. Lineage (NCBI taxonomy): Eukaryota > Metazoa > Chordata > Mammalia > Chiroptera > Phyllostomidae > Tonatia > Tonatia bakeri. The sequence continues at coordinate 18,190 of PVIA01014586.1, forward strand.
CACAGTCATCTCTTTCACATAGAAACAAAACCATTTAAATTTTTTTCCTGACTTAGTTAAAATGGTTGAATGTCTGATTGCCTGGGTTGCTGAGATAATTGAAGAATTTCAGACCAATACATAATCCAGGAAGGAAATGGCAAAGAAGCAGTTTTTTTTCAGATGATAAGAGCCATACAGAATGTAGTTATTGGGTAATCATGCAATCTTCATTTATCTTCCAGAGAAATCAAAATGATAATTTTGGTTTTCTGATTGTCATACTAAGAATAAAGGTTTATCATTCTTCAGTTTCTATAGAGAACAACTCAGTATTTAAGGTCCTACATATTTTAACTTTTTAAAATTTATGCACTTTATATAGTAACTAAATGTACAGTAGATTGCTTAATGGCCCCATAATTTGCTTTGCACTTTTCCATATTAACAATTTTTCTTATGCTTTTTTACTTGGAATAGCCATCTATTATAATTCTCAATTATCAGCTATCAAAGTACATTCATCATCAGAGGCAGAGATCAGTGGTCACTCTTTCATTAAGCCTTTTCTATACATGTCTGCCTTTGTTCACTAAGGAATCATAGGTTTCTGAATAAAAACTACCAATAATTGGGTTTTTAGTATTTACCAGACACTGTTCTAAAAACTTTATCTTATGTCAATATTCACATCAACTCTATGAAATATAGTCACATTTCTATTTACAGATAAGGAAATATAATTTAGCTAGCTAGTAATTAACCATGGATTTTCCTTTTATAGATGAGGTAATAGAAATTTATGTAGCCAGTAATTATTAGTTCTCAAACCATTATTGTAATAGTGCATCTTGAAAGATAAGTTGGGAAACAAAAGACTATTCTAATTTCTTTACTTTATAATTTAACAAACAAAGGCCAATAAAATGAAGGAATTGGATTCAGGAACTATATTTAGCAGACTGAATGTGGGATGGTACCAAGTCAGTTAATCTTAACAGCTTAATATGTTATCATTGGACTAAGAAAAATGACATTCAGCCCTGGCTGGCGTAGCTCAGTGGATTGAGCACGGGCTGCGAACCAAAGCATCGCAGGTTCAATTCCCGGTCAGGGCACATGCCTGGGTTGCAGGCCATGGCCCCCAGCAACCGCACATTGATGATTCTCTCTCCCTCTCTTTCTCCCTCCCTTCCCTCTCTAAAAATAAATAAATAAAATCTTTAAAAAAATGACATTCAAATTATGAGAGAAAATTAAAAGTATAATAAAAGAGCTAAAATAACCTCTGTCTGTATGCTAGACATTTAAAAGTGCAAGGAAAGAACAGATTACAATGTAGAAGTCCTAATTTTAAAATAATAGAAGAGGGACTTCTGCTTCAGGAAAGATTGAGTGGGTGTATTTTTTTCTATCTCCTGCTAAGTACAAATAAAAACTTGGGATGTTTATAGAAAAGAAAGATAAGACTTTTAAAGTGGAAAAAAGAAGGCATACAAGGTTGGGACCATAGGGCCCAAGGAATAACCTGGTGCTGAGTTATCTGGGATTTCTTTTTGCCTTATGTATCCCAGACTTAAAGCTGAAGAAACTGGAGACCCTGACATGCCAAATGGTGTAGATAGAAGAAAAGAAAAAAGAAAAGAAAAGAAAAGAACCAACAAAAGCCTGTTCTCTCTAACCAAAGAACAAAGTAAGGGACAGCCCAGTAAGACAGAAAACTTTTACTGCTCTATTCCAACCAACACCACAGAAAAAAACTGGCCCCACTCATACCAGCAAAGGTCCTGTGGTGGGGGTTGGGAGCCTAGGTTGGATTTTCACTTTCCAGGTTGTAAAAAACTGCTCCAAAGCCACCACCCTTTTACAGTAGTAGTGTCAGAAAAGGATAAGTAGGGATATGGCACTACCATCCGCACTGGGGGGTTAAGAGACAGTACCCACCCCATGCATGGTGTCAGTGTAGACCATTTGGGGAACTGGGACTTCTACTCCAACCCAGCAGTACTGAAGCATGTACACTCCTCAACTTCCTTACTGAGTGGTATCTGGGAAGCTTACTGGAGAGGATTTTTACCACTGTCCATGTTAACAATACCACACACACTCCTAGAGTGTCAGCGGAGATCACCTGGGAAACAGTAATAATACACAGTCTTATCTGTCCCAGTCAGGGTGTTTACCAGTGGATACCTAATTGAAAACTGGAACTTCCATTCCTGTTTATCAATAACAAGGAGGCCTCCCCCTCCTCAGGTGTCAAGGTTGAGTGAGGAACCTAAACTTCTACCCACATCTAACAAAAATAACGTGGTATTTTTGCTCTCTTAGCCATGTTAGTGTCAAAGGAAGCCATCTGCAACTGAAGGTTTAAATAAGATTTTGCCTCATAACATAATGCTCAAAATGTCCACAGTTCTTTTTTCAATTTACAAAATTTACTTTCTTTTATTTATTATCTTATATTTTCCATTACTATTTATCCCCCCAATACTCTTTTCCACCTCCACCCACCTCCCATCCCCACCTCTGCACTCACCACACTGTTGACTTGTTTATGAGTTCCTTGTTTGTTTGTTTGTTTGTTTCGCTCATCCCTCTACCTCACTGCTTCAGAGTTATCAGCCTACTCTCTATGAGTATGTCTTTATTTTGCTTGTTAGTTCAGTTTGTTCCTTAGATTCCACATATGAATAGAATCGTATGGTATTTGTCTTTCTCTTACTGGCTTATTTCACTTAGCATAATGTTTTCCAGGTCCATCCATGCTGTCACAAAGGGTAAAATTTTCTTCTTTTTTACAGATGAGTAGTATTCCATTGTGGATATATACCATAGCTGTTTTATTCACTCACCTACTGATAGATACTTGAACTGCTTCCAAATCTTCACTATTGTAAATAACACTGCAATAAACATAAGGGTGCATATATTCTTTCAAATTAGCATTTCAGATTTTTTTCTGATAAATTCCCAGAAGTGGAATCACTGGGTCATAAGGCAGTTTCATTTTTCATTTTTTGAGGAACTCTATACTGCTTTCCACGTGGCTGAACCAATCCGCATTTCAACCAACAATTCCCCATTCTCCACATTCTTGCCAAAACTTGTTTGTTGATTTATTGATCACAGCCATTCTGACAGGTGTGCTGTGTTATCTCATTGTGGTTTTAATTTGCATTTCTTTAATAATTAATGATGTTGAGCATCTTTTCCTAGGTCTATTGGTTATCTCTATGTCCTCTTTGGAGAAGTGTCTGTTCAGGTCCTTTGCCTATTTATTTATTATATTTTATTGATTATGCTATTACTGTTACCCCAACTTTATTTCCTTTACCCTTTTCTACCCAGCACCCCCGACTCCCATTTTTATGTTGAGTTTTATAAGTTCTTTATAAATTTTGAATGTATTGGTGAATATACTCTCATATTCAGGGACTTGTCTTTTTATTTTGTTGATGGTTTCCTTTGCTGTGCAAAAACTTTTTAGTCTAAGGTAGTCCCATTTGTTTTATCTTTTGTTTCCCTTGCCTGAGGAGATATGTCAGAAAAAAATACGGCTATGTGCAATGGCCAAGATTTTACTGCCTATATTTTCTTCTAGGACTTTTGGGGTTTCAATCTAATATTTAAGCCTTTAATTTATTTTGAATTTATTCATTGTGTGGCATAAGAAGATGCCCCCATTACATTTTTTTTGCATGTATCTGTCCAAATTTTTCATCATGATTTGTGAATAAACTATCTTTAGCCCATTGTATGTGCTTGCTTCCAATGTTAAATATTAATTGACTATAAAGGTGTGGGTTTATTTCTGGGCTTTCTATTCAAAACAAAACACATTGATCTATGTGTCTTGTTTTTAATGTCAGTACCATGCTGTTTTGATTACTATGGCCTTATTGTATAGTTTGATATCAGCTAGGGTGATTCCCCCAATTTTGTCCCTCTTTCTCAAGATTGCTGTTGCTATTTGGGGTCTTTTGTGGCTCCATATAAATTTTTAAAATATTTTTTCTAGTTCTGTAAAATATGTCTTTGATATCTTGAGAGGAATTGTGTTGAATTTATAGATTGCTCTAGGTAGTATGGACATTTTATGGATGTTAATTCTCCCTACCCATGAATGCCATATGTGCTTCCACTTATTTATATCTTTTTCAATTTCCTTCTTCAGTATCTTATAATTTTCTGAGTACAGATCTTTCACATCCTTGGTTAAATTTATTCCTAGGTATATTATTCTTTTTTGAGGATTGTGAATGGGATTGTTTTCTTAATTTCACTTTATAACAATTCATCATTGGCTATAAAAATGCAACTGATTTCTGGGTCTAATTTTGTATCCTGCTACTCTATTGAATTCATTTATCAGTTCCAGTAATTTCTTGGTGGAATCTTTAGGGTTCTCTACATACAGTATTGTGTTATCTACATATAATGACAGTTTTACTTCTTCCTTTCCAATATGGATGCCTTTATTTCTTCTTCTTGACCAATTGCTGTGGCTTGTACTTCCAGTACTATGTTGAATAATAGAAGTGAAAGCAGACATCCCTGTCTTGTTCCCAATCTTAAGGAGGACAATTTTAGTTTTTGCCTGTTGAGTATGACACAGGAAGTAGTTTCATCATATATGGCCTTTATTTCATTTAGGTATGTTTCCTCCATTCCCACTTGGCTGAGAGTTTTTATCATAGAAAGGTGCTGGATTTTTTCAAATGCCCATTCTGCATCTGTTGATATGATCATGTGGTTTTGATCTTTCATTTTATTTATGTGATGTATCACATTTACTGTTTCGTGAATTTGTACCAACCTTCCATTCCCAGTGTAAATTTCATTTGATCATGGTGTCTGATATTTTTTAATTTAAATTATACACACACACACACATACATACACACATAATACTTTTATTGTTGTTCAAGTACAGTTGTCTCCATTTCCTCCCACCACTCCCTCCACCCCAGCCATCCCCACTACCCACCCTTGATCCTATCCCCTTTGGTTTTGTCCATGTGTCCTTTATAGATGTTCCTGAAAACACTTCCCTCTTTTACTCCCATTATTCCTTCCCACCTCCCCTCTGGTTACTGCCCTTTTGTTCCTAATTTCATTATCTCTGGTTATATATATTGCTTTCTTGTTTGTTTTGTTGATTAAGTTCCACTTATAGGTGAGATCATATGGTATTTGTCTTTTACCACCTGGCTTATTTCACTTAGCATAATGCTCTCCAGTTCCATCCATGCTGTTGCAAAGGGTAGGAGCTCCTTCTTTCTCTCTGCTGTGCAGTATTCCATTGTGTAGAGGTATCATGGTTTTTTGATCCACTTATTTACTGGTGGGCACTTAGGTTGCTTCCAGCATTTGGCTATTGTAAACTGTGCTGCTATGAACATTGGGGTGCATAGGTTCTTTTGGATTGGTGTTTCAGGATTCTTAGAGTATAATGCCAGTAGTGGAATTTCCAGGTCAAAAGGCAATTCCATTTTTAGTTTTCTGAGGAAATTTCATACTGTTTTGCACAGTGGCTGCACCAGTCTGCATTCCCACCAAGAGTGCACTAGGATTCCCTTTTCTGCACATCCTCTTAAATACAAGTTGTTTGTTGTTTTGTTTATGAGGGCCATTCTGACCAGTGTAAAGTGGTATCTCATTGTGGTTTTAATTTGCATCTCTCTAATGGCTAGTGATACTGAGCATCTTTTCATATGTCTTCTGAGCCCTTTGTGTGTCCTCCTTAGAGAAGTGTCTGTTCGAATCCTTTGCCCATTTTATAATTAGGTTGTTTGTCTTCCAGAAGTGGAGTTGTGTGAATTCTTTACATATTTTGGAGATCAAACCCTTCTCTAAGGTATCATTGGCAAATATGTTTTCCCATATGGTTGGTTCTCTTTTCATTTAAATGATGTTCTCTTCAGCCATACAGAGGCTTTTGATTTTGATGATGTCCCATTTGTTTATTCTTTCTTTTATGTCCCTTGTTCTAGGAAATGTATCAGTGAAAATATTGCTGCATGGAATATCAGATTTTCCTGCCTATGTTCTCCTCTAGAACTCTTATGGTGTCACAACTGATATTTAAGTCTTTTATAGACCTTAAATTTATTTTTGTCTATGATGTAAGTTGAAGATCAAATTTCATTTTTTTTAAATTAACTGTCCAGATCTCTCAACATCATTTGCTGAAGAGGTATTTTTACTCCACTTTATGCTTCTGCCCCCGTTGACGAAATTTATTGACCATAGAGAGTCGGATTTATTTCTGGGCTCTCTATTCTGTTCCATTGGTCTATGTTTCTGTTCTTATACCAGTACCATGCTGTTTTGATTAGAATGGCCTTGTAATACAGTTTTATATCAGGTATTGTGATTCCTCCTACTTTGTTCTTCTTTCTCAAAATTGCTGTAGCTATTCAGAGTCATTTATGATTCGATATAAATTTTTGAAATGTTTGTTCTATATCTGTGAAATATGCCATTAGTACTTCAATAGGGATTGCATTGAATCTACAAATTGCTTTGGGTAGTATGGACATTTTGATGACATTAATTCTTCCAATCCATGAGCATGGTACATGTTTCCATTTGTTTGTGTCTTCCTTAATTTCTTTCTTCAGTGTTGTGTAGTTTTCTGAGTACAGATCTTTTACGTCCTTGGTTAGGATTATTCTTAGGTATTTCATTTTTTCTTGTTGCTATATCAAATGAGATTTCCCCCCTGGATTTCTGTTTCTAATATTTCACTGTTTATGTACAAAACTGCTTTTTGATTTCTGAGTATTCACTTTGTATTCTGTTATTTTGCCAAATTCATTTATTAGGTCAACTAGTTTTTTTGTAGAGTCTATAGGATTTTCTATCTGCAAATAATGACAATTTTGCTTCCTACTTTCCAATATGCATGTCTTTTATTTCTTTTTCATGTCTGATTGCAGTGGCTAGTACTTCCAATACTATGTTGAATAGAAGTGATGGAAGGAGACATCCTTGTCTTGTTCCTGATCTTAGTGGGAAATCTTTTACTTTTTGCACATTCAGTAGGATGTTGGCTGTATGTCTCTTGTATATGGCCTTTATTAGGTTGAGGAATGCTTCCTCTATTCCCACTTTGCTGAGTGTTTTTATCATAAATGAGTTCTGTACCTTATCAAATGCTTTTTCCACATCTATTGATATGATCATGTGATTTTTTCTTTCCTTTTGTTTGTGATGTATTATGTTTATTGATTTGCAGATATTGTACCATCCTTGCATCCCTTGAGTCCCACTTGATCATGGTTTATGATCATTTTAATGTATTGCTGGATACAGTTTGCCAATATTTTGTTGAGGATTTTAGCATCTATTTTCATCAGTGGTATCAGCCTGTAATTTTCTTTCTTTGTTGTGTCTTTATCTGGTTTTGGGATTAGGATATGCTGGCTTCATTAAAAAAGTTTGGAGTCTCCAATCTTCTTGCATATTTTGGAATAGTTTGTGAAAGATAGGGGTTAGCTCTTCCTTAAATGTTTTGTACAATTCCACTGTGAAACTGTCAGGTCCAGGGCTTTTGTGTGTTGTGAGTTTTTTGATTACCGGTTCAACGTTGTCAGCTGTTATAAGTCTGTTCAGGCTTTCTGCTTCTTCTTGATTCAGTTTTGGAAGATTATATTTTTCTAGAAATTTGCCCATTTTATTTAGGTTTTCCTTTTCTTTTTAAATTTATTGTGCTATTATAGTTTTCCCAATTTCTCTCCTTTATACCCCTCTGCTCTGTCCCCTCAACCCTCCACCATTCCCCCCCCCACTTAGTTCATGTCCATGGGTTATACATATAAGTTCTTTGAATTATCTGTTTCCTATAGCATTTTTTACTTCTCCCTGTCTATTTAATGCCTACTAATTATGCTTCTTCTTCCCTGTACCTATTCTCCCCTATTTCTCCCTTCTCCCTCCCCACTGAAATCCCTCCATGTGATGTACTTTTCTCTGATTCTGTTCCTGTTCTAGTTGTTTGCTTAGTTTTTGTTTTTGTTTTTCTTTTTTTAAGGTTCATTTGTTGATAGTTGTGGGTTTGTTGTCATTTTATTGTTCATGTTTTTTATCTTCTTTTTCTCAGATAAGTCCTTTTAACATTTTATATAATAAGGGCCCGATGATGATGAACTTCTTTAACTGGACCTTATCTGGGAAGCACTTTATCTGCCCTTCCATTCTTTTTTTGTTTTGTTTTGTTTT
>PVIA01014587.1:0-26388 GCA_004024845.1 Tonatia bakeri
GTTTGTACAAGAATTCAGGTAAAGCTCATTACTCCTTGCAGGGAAGTAAGGATCAAATAACAAGGAACTCTGAGGGCCTGCTTTGAGTCAGGGTCAAAGAGCTGTAAAACTTTGAGGAACAAACTTACTTCCTCCTTGGACCCTTCTCATTCAACTGAGAGCATTCTAAACAAAGCAGGTTTCACAGGATTTTACATATTCTTTCTTAGGTCTGATCACCTGGGGAACCCGCTTTTTCTGGTACTGGGCTGCACCACCCTGTCATTGTTTCAGGCTTAGGTGGAGCAAGGGGAACTAAGGCAACCAAGAGATAAGGAGATTTTCTCACGGATGGAATGAGCACTCAGGCTTTGTCAAAGCCAGGTGGTGAGAGTCCATCACCCCCTTTTGCCATAGCCCCCAAAGTCCTTCCTTGGGGGCCTCCCACATGATCGTGCCTGTCTTAGGTCATTGTCCCCTTGGGGAATCTTACCCGTCATTGGCTAACCAAGCATTGGGGATCAGGCAGGGTGAAGTAAAAGGAGCAGAAGCTGCGCTCCTGCCAGGGAGATAAGCTTTTGTCTCCTTGCTGGCTTATGGTTCCAAGGTCATTCCCTCAGCCTTAGCCTAGGTGGGGGTTACAGCTTCTGATACCAGGCAGGACAGTTCCCAACACTGTACACCAGAAGAATGTGGGTTTGATCCCATCGGGGTGCGTGTGGTAGGAAACTGATCAATATATCTCACATCGATTTCTCTCTCTGACTTCCTCTAAAATCAATAAAGATATCCTTGAGTGAGGATTTCTTTTTTAAAAAGGGGGTAGATTTCATGTTCAGTATTTTTGCCCACAAGAGAATAAAATGCTATTTTAAAGGCAAAATATTAAAAATGTTAGCTTTCTACTTTCTGCAGTTTCCTGCCTCTCTTATGCTTTTATATACCATATAATAAATTCCACTGAAGTTGTATTTCTTCAACTACAACAACAACAACAAAAACAATGGAAAAAATAAAAACATAAATGACAGTGCATAGTAAATACTGTTGTCAATTGTTTTGTCATTTAATGCTGCAACTCAGAGCATCTTCTGCTATTGGTATCTTCAGCTCTCCCTCACCATTTCTTACCCAGACAGATCCTAATGTATTTATCCAAACTTCTAAGGACAGACAGATCCTTGAGTGTTGTCAATGTTTCCTCTCTTCCAAGCATGGCTCCACTGAGCCCTGGACTAAAAGTACACCGTCCTGTCCCCCAATATCTATAGAGCTGTCTTCTTGTTATGGGAGAAACTCGGTTCTTCTTTTTTTTTTTTTCTTGATTGCACACACGCACATATATGCATATATATTTAGATTTTATTTATTTATTTTTAGATCAAGGGGGAGGGAGGGAGAAAGACAGGGACAGAAACATCAATGTGTGATTACCTCCCACACACCCCCTACTGGGGACCTGGCCCGCAACCCAGGCACATGCTCTGACTGGGAAGTGAACCCGCAACTGTTTGGATTGTAGGCCGGTGCTCAATCCACTAAGCCACACCAGCCAGGGCTGGTATACTTGTATACTTAACAACAGTTTTACATAGACTTCTAAGAGCACTTCATTATTTTACAGAAGGATTTGAAACATGAACTTTCTATTAATATTCTTACCATAGCACAGCCTAACCTAATTCCCAACTAAATGCACTGCAATTTGTTTAAAGTTTAAATGCTTAAGGGAAATAATGAGAGGAGAGAAAGCGTAAATTTGTTTTACATAAATGAATGAAAAATAAACTCAAGAAATAGTCAAGAGAATTTAATATGGCCTCATGTGCCCTGAAGGAGGTGGTGCCCAATTCGGAGGTTAATTGCTATCACCAGATAATCTATCTGAAACTTCTGAGACTGCAGGGTCATGGAATCTTCAGTCCCCTTTCTGGGCATGGCTCTGCCAATCTCCTTTACTTGATAGCCAGGTCTTCTAATATCCATATAAAAACAATGGCAAAATTGAAGTGTATGCCCTTCTTCCTAGCTTCTGGGTAGACTTTTACTAAATTAGTTCTTTCAAGGTGGCAGCCGCCCAGGTAGATCTGCAGCTCCCTGGAGGGCAGTTCCCACCAGAGACCACATCCATGTGGTGGTGGCGACCCCTGGTGTTGGTGAAGACACACAGCAGCAGAAGGAACATCTTGTTGATTGGCTTCTCCAATTCCTTCTTAATTTCCTCCTGGGTGATGAGCGACTCCACCACCATCTTCCTCCTGTGACCCGCTAGATGATCCGAAACTCAGTTCTTTTTGCTGATGCAGTAAAGAATTATAAATCAGCAAGTCAACTGGCGTGCAAGCGGAATTTATTGGTGGTGCATTCTCATGGAAGAGAATGGGCCTTGCTGAGGTGGGGGAGAAAGGCAAGAGCAAGGGTAGCAAGAGCATCAGGTCCTTTGTTCTGAGGACTTAGGTAATTGGCAGGATGGGGGTGAAGAAGTTACATATTGATTGACAGGTAAAGGTGGTGTCAGCTTTCCTGGGGGGATGTGACTACCCAAATTTAGGTAGGTGTCGGGGGTCTATTAGTCCTAATCTTTTGAAATAGACTATTTCTTCATCTTGTCATAAAACAGAAACGTGACAGGAGGCAGTTAATAAAATTTGGGGCAGTTATCCAGAGGTATTTATGGGCTCTTACTGTAAGAGATAGTTACCAGAGGTAGGCAATTAATAAAAGTTGTTTCTTGGGCATCTTCTTTGGGCACAGTGGACCCCCCTCCCACCTTCCAGGCCTTGGGATAAATATATAGTTTCAAAGGCTTTCTTTGCCACATAGTGGAAACGATGCATAGAATTTCAAGGGCTCTCTTCTCCCATGCTAACATAGTGTTTCTGACCATGTCGGAACACCTGGCAATATAATCAGACCATGCTCAGGACTGATGAGTTAGTAGGTGAGACATGTCTCCCTCCTCCTCCCTGCCTTGGTTCACTAACCTACCTAACATTCTCTTTGCAGAGTGGGGCTGTATTCCAATGTCACCTTCTGAAAGAAGTCCTACTTCACGGCCAGAGCTGAAACAGCCCCTTCCTTCACTTTCTACCTCGTCACCTGTGATCTGTCAGTAATGACTAGTGGGGGCTCCATCAAACAAGGGGCTGCGGTTTGCCCACTGCTGGACTACTAGCGCCTGGAATAGCACCAGGCACAGAAGAGAAGCTCAGATGCTCGTTAAATGGTTCGCTGGTTTACCTGAAGCCTCTCATCTCTTGAGATTCCTGCTTACCAGAGGATGTGGAAATTCTAGGTCTTCATGTATTAGCCATCCACTTTCTTATTTCTTCAAACAGTGTAACCCCTTCCCCCCACTAAGTGGGAAAAAAACTCAGGCTCCTTCTTTACCCAATTACTGCCCCCCACCCCATACCACACACACCTATTACATGAACCTCCCTGTGTCACATCGAATTCAGCAGTGAAAAAACGCCAGCTTCACGCTTGCCTCTCCTCCTCCACTTCTCACCACCTCTCAGCCCCTTGGGAAAGCAGGTGATCACCTGTAAGGACACATTCCCTTCCAGGCACCTCTTTAAGAAACTTGGGCCAAAGGAAAATTCCTTCTATGAAATTACATGCCATGGGGAAGGTTTATTGGGTAAATGAGCATCTGTGATGAAGGAGACAGGAAACCTACTGAGCCTCCTGTGAGGGTGGTAGTAGTGGTGTGTGTGTGGTGGGGAGATGGACAGATGTAATTTCCTGCTAATATTTCTTTCTGGTCATGGGAGACCAGCACACCCCAGGTAAACCTGTTATGATAACAGGCATGAGACATGGTTGTACTTAAACCTCCTATCCATCTTAGACAGTGAGGATTAAATTATTACAATGATGAGTCCTGGCTGGTGTGGCTCAGTGGATTGAATGCCGGCCTGCGAATTAAAGGGTCATCGGTTTGGTTCCCAGTCAGGGCACATGCCTGGGTTGTGGGCCAGGTCCCTGGTAGGGGGCACAGGAGAGGCAACCACACATTGATGCTTCTCTTCCTGTCTTCCTCTCTTTTTCCTTCCCTTAACCTCTAAAAGTAAATAAATAAATGTTCTGAAAAAAAAAATTTTTTTTTTCATAGGGGAAGGAAGGGAGAAAGAGGAGAGAAACATCAACGTGTGATTGTCTCTCATGCACCCCTACTGGGGACTAGGCCTGCAACCCAGGCATGTGCCCTGACAGGGAATCGAACTAGTGACCCTTTGTTTCAACATCCAGTGCTCAATCCACTGAGCCACACCAGCCAGGGCAAAATCTTTTAAAAAATTATTAGAATGATGACACATAATGGAACTTCCTATGTGTAAAAAATTTTTCTAAATGCTTCCCTGTATTACTCAATTTGTTCTTCACAACACTATAAGGTACATACCATCCTTATCCCCATTATACAGATGAGAAAACTAAGGTTAGAGAGGAGTTCTTTCAAAAGATCCCACAACAGGCCCTGGCTGGTGTGGCTCAGTGGATTGAACACTGATCTGAGAACCAAAAGGTTGCCAGTTCAATTCCCAGTCAGGGCACATGCCTGGGTTGTGGGTCAGGTCCCCAAATGGGGGCATGTGAGAGCCAACTAATCAATATTTCTCACAGACAGATGTTTCTCTCCCTCCTTCTATCCTATCTGAAAAATAAAAAAATAAAATCTTAAAAAAAAAGATTCCTCAGCAGGAGTGGGAGAAATTTGGATGTGGCAGCCTGCCTCCTGGGAGCTATCACTTGACTACCCTCATCTACCCCCATCTTCATGACCCTGTAGCCTTTCCCAAAATTCATGATACCTAAGCCTGTCCCCTTGAAGTTAACAGACTGCAGGCTCAGTAACTGACAGTGCTTGACAGTAGTCAGAGCCGTTATGTTCACTTCAGAGGGCCCAGTTCACAGATACGTGGCGAGGAAAGGGCTAATCCACACCAAGTACTTAGGATACAACCAAATAAGTGCAATTGGTGCTATGGGCTTTTAAGAGGACTCATCACATTTTAAAAATACAACAGAAGCTTTAAAATATGTAGTAAAAAATAGCCCAGGCTTTATTTACTTAATTTTTTTTTCTTTTATTGTTTCTAGAAAGAGGGGAAACAAGGGAGAAAGGAAGAGAATTATCAATGTGAGAAACATTGATTGGTTGCCTCTTGCGTGCATCCAGACTGGGAACTGAACCTGTGACCCAGACGTGTGCTCTGACTGGGAACTGAACCCACAATCTTTCAGTTTGTGGGACAATGCCCAACCACGTAAGCCACACCAGCAAGAACAAAAATAGCTAAAGCTTTAGAGCTGCACAGTCCCATGCAGTAGCCAGTAGACAGAATTAACTATGAGAACATAAATTAATTAAAATTAAACAAAGTCCAGGTCACATAAAAGAATCAACCAATGAATGCATAAATAAGTGGAATGACAAAAGCTTGTTAATCTCTCTCCCTAAAATCAATTTAGTAAAACTAAACTCTGGTAAAAAAATTCAGTTCTGAGGCTACACTGGCCACACATCAAGTTCGATGCCCCTTGTAGCCAGTGGCCCCCACATGGGCAGCACAGACACAGAGCTTTCTGTCCCTGCAGAAGTGCTGGGGGCAGCCCTGCTCCAGTGGGTCCCAGCATGTGTTGTAGGAACCACGTATGAATTAGCTCAGGAAACCCACCTAACACCACAGGGCAGGTTTCCTTACTCAGTCTCCTTACCAACGAGGACACGGGGCTGAGAAAACGCCAGCACTGGTTGGAGCACACAGCTGGGGTGTGAGCCTGGGCAGACCTGGTGCCCGGGGACCTGGTGCCCGAGTTCTTGCTCCCGGGCACCCGTTCCAGTCAGTCACCCACTTCTTCCGGATCTTGTCAGCGCTGCTGGGTGGTTCCCCTTCCTTCCCTCCTTTCCTTGTTCTTCTCCTCTCCCTGTCCAAGTGTCCAAGTTCCTCCCCCTTCACTTATTGAGGCCCACCACATCTGGGGTGGGGGGTGGGGGCCGGGATGGTGGGAAATGGGAGTGGCCTCCAGACCACACAAGCTGATACTGTGCTCTACCCAGGAGTTTGGGGTTTGAGCACCTCCCCATGAAGAAGCTGCCTCTGAGTCAGACAGCCTGCTGTGTTCGCTGGCCCCTGGATTTTCATCCTGTGAAATATTAGAGCTCTGAGCCTTGGTTTCATCAGAGGAAAGCCTGGAATAATAACAGGGCTCTGAGTAGTAGTGAATTACCCATTTATTAACAAATACTTTGTGTAATGCTGTTAATAGAGCACGATTTTTATATTGTTTGCTATTTATTATTGGTAATAGATCACTATCATAATCAATAATGAAAATTAAGTACACCATGACCTAGGCTGTGGGTGAGGCACAGACAAGGTAATACCCCTGATTGAAGGCACTTTATTTTCACAAGAATTCCCACAGGCACAAGGCGGTGGGGGACCACCTGTGGTCAGAGACTGGACTGCTCTCCTGTAAGGGAAACAGCTCTGAAGGGAGGGAGGGGGCAGCCTGGCTGGCTTACAACAGGGGGGACCCTTCCCCAGATCTCTGAGGCGGAGGGTCTGGGCCCTGCCTTCTGGTCTGAGCTTTCCCAAGCCAGGAATCTAGGGCTGAGAAGGGCAGGTAGCCTCATACCTGGGATAGGATTGCTGGCTTTCTGGGGTTCTGGTGGGGAATTCATGCCCCCTCCCCCAAGGCACTGACACTCACGACACTCATTTTTGACATGACAACCTGTACCTGTATCTTTTGCCCCTTGAGAGTGTTTAAAATGGCATTGGTTTCTATTAATTAAAAGTTTTATTAAAAATAATTTAACAGAGGCTTCCGGCCAAGATGGAGGCATAGGTAGTTGCACTATGCCTCCTTGCGCAACCAAAACTAAGGACAACAAAAATTGAGAAACAAAAAAACAACCAGAACAGAGAGAAATGAACTGAACGGAAGTCTGACTACCATACATTCAAACCGGTAAGGAGTGGTGGAGTGGGAGGCCTACAGAGAGGGTTGAGGGGTCCTGGCAGGAAAGAGTGGTGGCTGGCAGATGCAGGCGAGCAGGGTGCAGATAGCAGTTGGTGGACCGGTGGCAGACCCTGGGCGTGGGAGGCAACAAGCAGACCCAGTGAGGGGCGCAAGGCGGCTGGCTGTCCACAGCCACACATTCGCGTGCAGACAGACTAGGCGAAAACGGGCAACGACACAGACCGCGCAACAGAAGGCCCCAGCGCCGCCGGGAAACAAAGCCTAAGAGCACCGACTGAAAACACCTGTAGGGGTTGAGGCCGGGAGATTCTCTCAGCCTCACAGGAGACTTCTCAGGGAAACCTACAGAGTCCAAGAAAGTACACAAGCCCACCTGCCCAGGAGCCAGCACCGGAAGGGCCCAGTTAGCTTGTGGGAGGTGGCAAGGGGGACTGAGGTCCTGGAGAGAGTAGAGCAGGCGCCATTGTTCCCTCTCAGGCCCCGCCCCCACATACAACGTCACAACCAGCAACAGCAGTGCCCCGCCCTGGTGAACACCTAAGGCTCCGCCCCCTGTACGTAACAGCTGCAACCAGACCAAAGGAAAATAAAAAATAAAAAAGATGGCTCAAACAGAATTAAAAGCCCCAGAGCCAATTTTTTAAGTGACCGAGAGACAGCTAACCTATCAGATGCACAGTTCAAAGCACTGGTGACCAGGATGCTCACAGAATTGGTTGACTTTGGTCATAAATTTAATGAACAAATGCAGGGTACGGTAAGAGAAATGAAGGAAAACACACAGGGAACCAATAGTGAGGGGAAGAAAACTAAAGAGGTTGGACCCAAGGAGGAACACACCAAGGCACATCATAATTACATTAGCCAAGGTAAAAATGAAGGAGAGAATCCTAGAAGCAGCAAGAGACAAGGAGACAGTAACCTACAAAGGAGTTCCCATCAGACTGTCAGCTGATTTCTTAAAAGAGACCTTACAGGCAAGAAGGGGCTGGAAAGAAGTATTCCAAGTCCTGAAAGGCAAGGACCTACATCCCAGACTGCTCTATCCAGCAAAGCTTTCATTTAGAATGGAAGGGCAGATAAAGTGCTTCTCAGATAAGGTCAAGTTAAAGGAGTTCATCATCACCAAGCCCTTATTATATGAAATGTTAAAGGGACTTACCTAAGAAAAAGAAGATTAAAAATATGAACAGTAAAAAAAAAGTCATCAAATGGAGGTTAGCAATAGTGAAGTGGGAGGAGGAGGGAGGGGGAAAAGATATAGAGAATAAGTAGCAGACAGTAGGTAGAAAATAGGGGGAGGGTAAGAAAAGTATGGGACATGTAGACACTAAAGAACTTACGACACATGGGCATGAACTAAAGGGGGGAATGTGGGTGGGAGGGGGTGGGCAGGGTGGAGGGGGGAAATGGGACAACTGTAATAGCATAATCAATAAAATAAAGAATTAAAAAAAATAATTTAACAGACCACTATGTGAAACTTTGGCATTTGAAGCAATTACTGTTGCTTTCTAATGCTGACAAAAAGAATTTTTTCCCCTCATGAACCACTTGGAAACTGCTCCCATTGTAGGAAAACGAGGCTGGGTGTGGGAAGATGAGGACACCAAGGGATGGCGACAACCTGACCTCTGCACTACATCCAGGTGTGTGTGACAAAGGGAGAATGTCCCCATGGAGCCCACCTCCCCAGTCTTTCTTTCTTCTTCCCCTCCCCCACCTTACAATCCAGGAGATGGAGACCCAGAGACACTAATTGCCTTCTCCAAGCTCATGTCAGTTTATTTGAGCTCAGTCTCCAGCCACAGAGCCCCTGGCCATGCTCCCAGATACCAGACCTCCAGGGAGCTTGCTTTTCTCATGGCCCTGCAGATGCTCTAGAAGCAGCTTGTGTGTATGGTGTGGCTTCTCCCCAAAGCCCATGTGCTTAATAACCATCTGGACAGGACTTCTCTTGAGTCCTACCTGTAAGCTCCAATGTCAAGCCTGGCAGTGGCCCATGGGCTCAGGACCACCCTGCTGGGTGTGAATTTTGACATCCCCTGCTTCCCCCGGCCCGCCCCCAGTACAGGCACATCCTTCTCAGGTATACCAGAGGTAGATGTTCAGGCTAAACATCTTCTCTCCCTTGCCACACTCGCAAGGCTTCTCCCCCCTATGGATCCTCTAGTGCAGGGTTAGCAAGTAGTTCCTATAAACGGCCTTGCCACACTGGCTGCACCTGTAGGGCTTCTCAAAGGTACAGCAGTGTGCCGCAGGAATGAGTCCTCTGCGAAGTGCACCTGTCAGATGGAGTGCTTGTCGGGCCTGTTCTCGGGGTGCGAGCACAGGTATTACATGAGGAAGAAGTTCTTGCTGCAAGTCTTTCCACACAGGCTGCACTGGGAGGCCTTCACTCGCTTTTGGAAGCACTGGTGCTGGATCCGTCTGGCGTTCTTGCCGATGCGTCCACTGGTGCGCCATCAGATGCATGCTTTGGCTGAAGGCACTCCTGCACAGGGCACGCTTGGATGATGGGCTTCTCCCCATTTTGTGTCCTTGTTGCACAATGAGCTGAGCCCTCTGCTGAAGGCCTTGCCATAGTCCCCACACAAGGAACGCTTCACCCAGTATGCACACCCTGGTGGACCATGAGGTTCGACTGCTGGGTGAACTGCTTCCCACACAAGGTGCATGAGAAGGGCTTCTCTCCGGTGTGAATTTGTTGATGCTTCTTCAGAATCGAGTTACAGCTGAAAGCTTTGCCACACTGCACACACTGGTATGGCTTCTCCCCGGTGTGGATGTGTTGGTGCATATTTAGGCACAATCTATAGCGGAAAGCCTTGCCGCACTCCCTGCACTCATAAGGCTTGTCCCCAGTGTGGATTCGTTGGTGATTCTTCAGGCATGAGCTATAGCGGAAAGCCTTGCCGCACTCCCGGCACTCATATGGCTTCTCCCCTGTGTGAATTCGTTGGTGCGTCTTCAGTGATGAGTTACAGCCAAACACCTTGCCACACTGGCTGCACTTGTAGGGTTTCTCACCGGTGTGCACACGCAGGTGCTGCATGAGTAAGAAGTTCTTGCTGAAAGTCTTTCCACAAACACTGCACTTCAAGGGCTTTACCCCCAGGTGGATGCGCTGGTGCTCGATCAGGTAGGCGTTCTGGCTAAAGGTCTTGCCACACTGGCCACACGAGTAGGGCCGCTCACCCGTGTGGGTGCCCAGGTGCAGCCTGAGAGACGAGCTCCTGTTGAAGGCCTTGCCACACTCCGGACATGTGAATGGCTTCTCGCCCGTGTGCGTTCGCTGGTGCACAATGAGATGCTTGTTCTGGCTGAAGGACCTGCCACAGTCCCCACACGTGTATGGCTTCTCCCCAGTGTGCGTCCTCTGGTGACGGACGAGATGAGCCTTCTGGCTGAAAGCCTTCCTGCACTCCACACACGTGAATGGCTTCTCACCAGTGTGCGTCCTCCGGTGCACAGTGAGGTACTTGTTCTGGCTGAAGGCCTTCCCACAGTGCCCACACATGTACGGCTTCTCCCCGGTGTGAGTGCTCTGGTGCACGATAAGGTGCTTGTTCTGGTGGAAGGCCTTCCCACAGTCCACGCACACATATGGCTTCTCCCCAGTGTGCACACGCTGTTGTTTCGTAATTGAGGAGTTGTGGCTGAAAGCCTGGCTGCACTCCAGGACCATGAGTAGCTTCTTGCCCCTGTGAGTCCTCTGGTGCCTGATGAGGTACTTGGTCCTGCTGAAGACCTTTTCACAGTCCTCAGAGGTGAACAGCTTCTCCCCGGTGTGCGCACGCTGGTGGATGGTGAGGGAAGACGTCCAGGTGAACTGCTTCCCGCACGTGATGCATGAGGAGGACTTCTCCCTGGTGCAGATTTGTTGCTGCTCTTTCAGGGACAAATTATAGCTGAAAGCTCTGCCACAGTCCCCACACTCATAGGGCTTCTTCTCTGCGAGGAGTCTGGAGGGAGGACCAAGGCTTGAAGCCCCTGAGTCCTTCCTGCACGTGGTGAACGGGTGCGACCCCACTCCTCTCAGTCCTTCAGGTCTCAGTGGGTCTGGCATGGGGCTTTGGTGGACAAATGCCTTAAATTCAAGACATTCATGGACTAACATTTGGGACATGTCCAAGCACCCCAGAGAAGTCCTCAGGCTCCCCTGTCGCTGCCCCACTAGGTGGCCTGGTGTCCCTGCTCCTTCACAGGCAGAATCCTGGGCACCATTCCTTGTGGATCCTTCTGCCATAACAGCAATGGATGGTCTGTCTTTCCAAATGTCCTTCTGTGGATCCAATTCTTTCATTTCAGGACTAGTCTCCAAGTCTGAGGGAGGGGGAAAGAGATGATGACACACATGTAGTTAACCACGCTGGAAGGGAGGACCTTTCCAAGGTGCAACAAGGCACAGCCTGAGAGCAGGGGACAGGAAGAAGTGAGATAGTGAGGTTTACAGAGGTTAGTTGAGAAAGGTCCCCTTGGGAGTGGGTGCAAAGGTAGTGGCCAGCAGAGCTCAGAGCTGGGAGGACAGGCCCCTGGAGAGAAAGAGGAAAACGGCAGGCTTGGAGGATTGGATCAAAGGCTCCCACAAACCCAGTGGGGAGTCACAGCACGGGGTGGGGGTGCTCCTAGCTTCCAGGCCCCATTCTGCATGACCCCAGTTAGCTGTGCTTCTCAAAGCATCAACAGTTACTAGAAACAAAAAAGGGCTAACTCCCATGTGGGTGCTGGTTGTCCTGTCTCCCCACTGCCCAGCCAAGCTCCTGCCTTTCTATGCTGCCCAGGAGCAGCCTGGCCCTAGCAGCTGACTATTTACCCCTCCTCTTTAAATACTCATCCCTCCCTGCTGACCACAGCCACTCCAGTCCCCTCTTGCGTGTGCCCTGTGGGTTCCTCAATCTGTTTCTGGCCTAGGGGCTGTCCTGAGTTCAGGACTCTGCATACGGACCTCCTAGTTCATCCCACTATTTAAAAACTCTGAGACTCACACAACACTCTGATAAGAAAAAGTGGAGATCTGGCTACATGGAGACCTCTCCTCCAGGGAGCAACAAAGAGACAGGGAGTGGTAAGCAGCTGTCCTGCTCCCCTCATTTAAGCCCACGGTGGCCCCCAAACCCAAGTTTAAGAACCCTCCTTAAGCCACAGAAGCCTGGATTTCAGTCTCTTGTCTACGCTGACACCTCCTAAATGAATGCTTCCGTCCAGACCTCCCCTGAGCTCTGCTGAGGAATAACCCAAGTCCTACTGCACACCTCTTGGGTATCACAAACCTAATGCTTTTGATGCAAGACCTGTGCTTTTGGAACCTCTATTCCGAAATAATAAAAAGGCTCATCAAAACACACTTAGCAAAGTAATTCATACACACAATGATCAATTCTGTATGATTCCACTCACATGAGGCAACTGAAACCATTAAGTTTATACAGACAGAAAGCAGGACACGGGTGCCAGGCTCAAGGAGGGTGGATGGGGAGCTGTTCTTTAGAGGTGACAGAGTGTCAGCTGGGAACCATTACATAGTTCTGGAGATGGGCAGTGGTGATGGCTGAACAACAATGTGAATGTGCTTAATGCCACTAACATCTACTCCTAAAATTAAACGGTCTATTTTGTTTACGCCTATTTTGTGAGCACTAAGAAAATAATTAAATTAAAATTTTTTAATTAAAAAAAAAAAAGAATTACAAGTCATCCTTGGCTCACTCGTTCCCTCCTGACTGTCCAGACTTATCAAATACCACCACACAGGAGAACACTTTGAACTGGACCAGACTGATGCACATCCACTGCCGCAATGCAGCAGCCTCCCTGACTCTCTACAACCCACTGTCTACTCCGTGGGAAGAGGAGCTCAGGAGTCACACCAAAACCTCCAGCATGTTCCCAGTACTGGGGGGACGACAGGCAATGCCTTCCCACTCTCCTGACCCCACTCTGCCATCCAGCACCATTCATCTTACGGTTCTCTTTCATTTCTTTGTCCAAGCCCAGTGCTTCCTGCCTCAGGGCCTTTGCACCTGCCCTTACTCTGACCTATTCTTCCATCTACCACTTCCTCCTCTTCCCCTTCTAAGCCCCTCCCCCTGCATTTGCCCCACCCCCCATGTCAGAGGAAGGGGAGGTAGGTGTGGCCTCCAGGCCCCAGGAAAATAGACCTAGCAGTCCTGGAAAGGCGGCTGCTGGAGTCCACAGGGCAGGTTCACTGGCCCCTGGTGTTTGCGATTACTGTTACTACCTAACACTAGACAAAATTTTTTTCTCCTTATGATCCACTTGGCAACTTCTGTTGTTGCTGGAAAACTGGGGGCTGGGTATTGGAAAACAAAGACACACATCTGACCTCTGGACTAGATCCAGGTGTGTGTGACAAAGGAGAATGTCCCCGTGGAGCCCACTTCCCCCTCTTCCTTTCTCTTTTCTCTCCTCCACTTTACTGTCCAGGAGGTGGAGACCAGGGACACAGACTGTGTTGTCCACATTCCTACAACAGTTTACTGGATCCGGGTCTGGAGCCCCAGTGACCCCGGGCATATTCCCAGATACTGGACCTGTTGGGGGGCTTGCTTACCACATGGCCCTGCATATACTATGGTAGCAGCTCACGTGCATAGCGTGGCCTGTCCCCAGCACCCACATTCCTAACAGCGGTTGGGGCAGGACTTCCCTTGCATCCACCTGTGGGCTCCAATGTCAAGTCTGGCACTGGGCCATGGACTCAGGTCTTGCCTACCAGGTAAGGATTCAGAGATCCAATGCACCCAGTGGTACGTGTACATCCCGCTGTAGTGTTACGTAAGGGTGATGTTCAGGCTGGAGGTTTTCCCACATTTGCCATACTCATAGGGCCTCTCTGCTCTGTGGATCCTCTGCTGGAGGGTGAGTGAGAAGTTCCTGACAAAGGCCTTGCCACATTTGTAGGGTATCTTGCCGAAGTGGTCGACCTGGTGCACTGCCAGGGACAAGAGCCTTGCCAAGTGCACCTGGCTGATGGAGCACTCAAAGGACTTTTCCACGGTATGCAAGTGCTGTTGGACATTGAGGTGTCACAGCTGGGTGAACTGCCTCCTGCATGTGGCGCATGAGGAGAGTGTGTCCCCAGAGGACTCATTGGGGTTCTTCAGGAAAGAGTTAAAACTGAAAGCCTTGCTGCAGGCCCCGCACACATAAGGCTTCTCCCTGGTGTACAAGTGCTATAGGATACTGAGGTACAATGGCCAAGTGAACTGCTTCCCACACACGATACACGAGGAAGGCTTCTCCCTGGCGTGGATTCATTGATGCTTCCTCAGTGACAACTTGTATCTGAAAGCTGTGCCACAGTCCCTACACATGGAGGGCTTCTTTCCTCTGCAAAGTTTGGAGGGAGGACAGAAGCTTGAAGTACCTGAGTTCTTCCCAAGCACGACAAACAGGTGCGTCCCCAGTCTTCTGGGTCCTTCCGATCTTGGTGGGGCCAGCATGATTCTTTGGTGCACAAATGCCTTAACTTCATGATATTCATGGACTAATGCTTGGGACATGTCAAATCTCCCCAGATAAGTTCCTGGGTTCCCCTGTCGCCACCCTACCCAGTCACGCTGTGTCCCTGCTCCTTCACAGACACAAACCCGGGCACCATTCCTCGTGGATCCTTCCACCACAGCAACAGATGGTCTGTATTTCTACATGTCCTCCTGTGGGTCCAATCCTTTCATGTCAGGTCTAGTCTCCAAGTCTGAGAAGAGGGGGAAAGAGATGACGACACACATGTAGTTAACAAAGCTGGGAGGGAGGACCTTCCCAAGACATGACAAGCAGTCTCAGAACAGGGGACAAATTATCGTAGGGCAGACAGAAAGGAAAGCAGTGAGCTGACACAGTGAGGTGTAGGAAGGTGAGCACAGACAGAAAGGTTCCCTTGGGAGTGGGTGCAAAGGCAGCCAGGGGTGCTCAGAGCTGGGCACACAGACAGCAGGAGAGAATCAGGAGGAAGATGGGCTTGAAGGAGCAGATCAAAGGCTCTCACAAACTCAGTGAGGATTCCCTGCACATGGCTCCTCGCTTCTGGGCTCCACCCTGGACGTTCCATATGTGCTTCTCAAAGGAATGTCTTTTAGTAAAAACGATCAAGTAAGAGCTCTCATGTGGGTGCTGGTTGTCCTCTGTCTCCCACCCTCCAGCCTAGCTCCTGCCTTCCTAGGCTGCCCAGGAGCAGCCCGGCCCTGGCAGCTGGGTCCAGACCCCTTCTCTCTGCACTCGTCCCTCTCTGCTGACCACAGCCGCTCCAATTTCCTCTTGCTTGTGTCCTGTGGATTCCTCAATTTCTGTTTCCAGCCTGGGGGCTATCCTGAGTTCTGGACTCTGCAAGTGGACCTCACGGTTCATGCCAACATTAAAAACCGTGAGATCTTACACAAAAATCTCATTACAAAGTTGAAGATCCTGCCACAATGAGCCCTCCATCCTAAGAGGCAACAAAAAAAGCAGGATTGCTAGGCAGCTGTTCCCCTTCCCCCATTTAAGTTCCCACTGAGCCTACAACCCCTGAGGTGGAGACCCCTCTGCTGAGTCACGAGAGTCCTGCTTCTGCCTCTTCTCTATGCTGACACCTCCTACATGGATGCCCCTGCCCAGACCCCCGCGCTGAGCTCTGCTAAGGAATAATCCGAGGCCTTGTACGCCCCTCTTGGGTATCATAAACCTAATGCATTTGATGCGAGTCTGTGATTTCAGAATTCTCTCCCAAACAATAAAAAGAAAGGCTCATCAAGAGACTTAGCCAAATAATTCAGACGCACAACGACTGATACCTTATGATTCCACTCACATGAGGCAACTAGAATCATCCAACTGATAGAGACAGAAAGGAGGACATGGGTGCCCGGGCTCAGGGAGGGGATGAGGAGGTATTTGGAGGGGACAGATTGTCAGCTGAGGACATTAAAGAGCTGTGGAGGTGGATGGCGGTGACGGCTGAGCAACAATGTGAATGTACTTCATGCCACTGCACTGTACACCTAAAAAGAGTTAAACAGTCAATTTTATGTTATATATATTTTGCAACAATATTGTTTCAATAAAAAAATACCTAGCAGTCATCCTTGACTCACCCTTTCCCTCCCACTGTCCAGACTGTTAATGCCACTGCACAGGAGAGAACCTTGAACTGGACCAGACCGATGCACCACCACAGCCGCAATGCAGCAGCCCCCCACCCCCACTCTCTACAACCCACTGTCCACTCCAAGGGAAGAGGAGCTCAGAGTTGGACCAAACCCTCCAGCACCTTCCCAGTACCCTGGGGACCACAGGCAACGCCTTCCTGCTCTCCTGACTCCTCTACGTGATCCAGCCCACTCATCCTGGTTTCCCTTCGATTTCCTTGTCCATGCCCAGTGCTTCCTGCCTCAGAGCCTTTGCACACGCCTTTCCCCCAGCCTTCCCATGGGCGCTCATCCTTGAGCCTCACTAAGCCTTTGTCCCCCACAGGGAGACCTTCTCTGTCCACCCTCCTGTGGAATGGAAGCTCCCACCTACCACTCTCTCGCCTGTGTCACTGTGAGAGCCCATTAAGGCATTCTTCCTCCACGTGCACACTGACAGATCCCGCAGTGGGACATGAGCTCCGTGAGGGCAAGGGCCTTGCTGGTCCCCAGCTCACACAGTGTCCATCACACAGAAGGTGCCTGATAAACCTTCACCGACCGTCAGGCACTTGCTGGCATGGTACAAAGTAGCCCTCACAGCACGTGAGTAGGTGCTGGTAAGATTACACCCATTTCACAGAGGGGGAAACCCAGGCTCTGAGAATGGAGCCACACCCTCAAGGTCACCCAGCACATTCCGTCATGTGGTCCAATCCCTGAGTCACCATCTGGATACCTGTCGCTGTCCCATCCCAGAGGAAAGGACTTGACAAGTATCTTACATTGGAGAATGATTCTGGTTTCCTGACCCTGAGGTATGGAGTGATGCCATAGAAGGTGGTGGGTGGCCTGGGACATGGAGGGTGAGGGTAGTGTTCCAGAGGGTAGAGGGAAGGAGGGTGATAGTGGGTGTGTTTGGGACCCACGGGTCTCAGACACGCTGGGGACATAACAGGCCAGTGAATTCAGAGACTGGACAGAGAAGAATCACAGTTGTGAATATGGTCAGAAGAGAATCCTCAAAGAAAGTGATTCATAAACTAGACTCCATCAAATTACAAACATCTTCTCATCAACAAATGATGTGGGGGCCCTGGCTGCTGTGGCTTAGTGGACTGAATGCCAGCCTGTGAACCAATGGTTGCTGATTGGACTCCTGGTTGGGATGCTTTCCTGGGTTGCAGGCTGGCTCTCCAGTGGAGGACGTACAAGAGGCAACCACACATTGTTGTTTCTCTTCCTCTCTTTCTCCTTCCCTTCCCCTCTCTCTAAAAATAAATAAATAAAATCTCTAACAGGAAAAAACACACAAGTGGTGCTGGGGCACCCGGATACCCACATTCAAAAGAGCGATGGTGTGTGGTGATGGGAGGTGATGTGACTTTGGGTGGCGGGCACACTATGTAACATACAGATCACTTATCCTAAAAGTGTATGCTTGAAACCTATATGATCCTGTTAGCCAATGTCACCACAATCAATTTAATAAAAAACAAAACAAAACAGTGATGTTAGATCCTTTTTACATCATTCACAACAATTAACTCAAATTAGACCAAAGACACAAATAAAGAGGTAAAATTCTAAAACTCATAGAAGAAATGGGAGTAAATCCTCATGGCCTTTGTTTAGGCAATAGTCCCTCAGATATAACACCTAAAGCACAAGTAACAACAAAATAAATAATTTGGACCCCAACAACATGAAAAACGTTTGTGTTCCAAATGATGCCATTGAGGAAGATAAAAGAGGACCCACAGAACGGGAGAAATAGTTGTAAAGCGCATATCTCATAAAGGTCTTAGAGCAAGAATTAACAACAAAAGAATATGTAAAGAATTTTCAAAGTGAATAATAAGGAAACAAACAACCTACTAGGTAAAGACACAAAGACTTGAACAGACACTCCATCAAAGAGAACATACGGATGGGAAATAAGCACCTGGAAAGGTTCTCGGCATCGGCTAGGAGCTGGGCTGTGGAAAGACGGCACAACCACGAGAACGGCTGCAGTGAGAGACTCAGCGTGTTCAGGTCTGACAAGCACACAGAGCAATGCAATTCCCAGCGCGTGCTGGTAGACATAAAAAACAAGACAACTGTTTTGAAAAAAGTTTGGCAGCTTCAAAAAGTAAAATAGGCACCTATGTATGACCCAATCACCCTCCACAGAAAGGACAGATTGTGTCTACAGAAAATTTCCAGAACTGGAATCAACCCACATGTTTACCATCAAGTGAAGGGATAAACACATCGTGGTCTCTCCATGAAGGAGAATATTACTCAGCAATAAAAAGAAGTAAACTACTGACCTGGCCGAAGGGCTCAGTTGATTGGAACTATGTCCCCAGCACCAAAAGTTTGCAGGTTCAGTCCCATCAAGTTCCGTAGGGGAGGCAACTGATCCATGTTTCTCTCTCCCTCTCAAATGCATAAATGTATCCTCAGGTGAGGATTTAAAAAAAGAAGAATAGCCCTGGCTGGTGTGGCTCAGTGGATTGAGTGTGGGCCTGCAAACTTAAGGGTTGCTGGTTTGATTCCCAATCAGGGTACATGCCTGGGATGGGGGCCTGGTTCCCAGTGGGGGGCACGCGAGAGCCAACCACACATTGATGTTTCTCTCCCTCTCTTAAAAAAAATTTTTTTAAGAAAAAAAGAAAAACAAAATAATGAAGGGAACTATTGCTATATATGGACAACATGGGTAAACCTCAAAAACATGATACTGCCCCGGGTGGTATGGCTCAGTAGATTCAGTGCCACCCTGCAAACCAAAAGGTCACCAGTTTGATTCCCAGTCAGGGCACATGGGTGGGTTGCAGACCAGGGCACCAGTTGGGGTATGTGAGAACCAGCTGGGCAATGTTTCTCTCCCTTTCCCTCTAAAAATAAGTAAAGCTGTTAATGAAATGGGACTATACACTAATTCTGAAAGTTAGTATTTTTCCTGAACAATGTTATCCAGCAAAATCTCTGCGCCAGTGACTACAAAGGACGTTCATCTTTCAAGATCTCTGTGATTTCCACCATACAGCCACACCTGTTGATGTGTTTGATCAGTCTCATAGGTGGGCAGCTAGGGTGTTTCTCTTGATTTTTCTTCCTATGACAAACTCTGTACACGCACAGGAAAAATTTTAAGATTTATATTCTAGAAATGGAATCATTTGAAATTTGGTTGATAACACCAAACTGTCTTCCAAAAGTTTTCCCAACTTCATGCTCCTAAAATGAAGAGTCCCTTTTCCCTGAACTCTCATAATACAGGATGCTGTTACTTTTTTTAATGCCTCATCTTAGGATATGCTTAGAGAGGGAGAAAGATGCAGGGGAAGGAGAGGAGGATGGATAGAGAAAGAAAAAGAGAGAAACACTAATGAGAGAGAATCACCGATCAGTTATCTCTGGAACGCGCTCTGCCTTGGAATCAAACTTACAACCTAGATATGCACATGGTCAGGGAATTGATCCCACAGCCTCTTGGTGTACAAGACAAAGCTCTAACTAGCTGAGCCGCACATGGCCAGGACGGTTATTTTTCATCTCTGTGTACCTCGTGGGAAAATGTATTTCTGTGACTCAATTTACACTATTCTGTGATGTTTAGTAAGGCTTAAAAATCTTTTATGAAGCGTAACTCCATGCATCTCTATATATATGAATTGCATGCTCTTAAGCTTGGACCATCTACCTATCATTCATTCAGTCTTTTTCTCATTTATTCCTACAAGCTCTTTATATAGTTATAATCCTCTGACTGATATACATGTGGTAAATGCTATTCCCAACTTCATCACCTCTGAAGTTTATTTTTAACTTTGAGTAATTTGAAGTTCCTACTTAGTCAGATCTGTACATCTTCTTTATTTCTGTGCCATCCTGAAGTGACAGGCAAATGGTGAACAACGCAGCAAAGCTGTCTCCTTACCCAGCGAGATCAAGTTCCAGTAGGTCTCCATCATCACCTCCCTGTACAGGTCCTTCTGCGCAGGCTTCAGCTGCTGCCACTCCTCCTGGGTGAAGTCCACAATCACATCCCTGAACGCCACCGACCCCTGTAAGAGGAAGCGCACACCACTCACCACAGGGCCCTCCTCACAGAAGTTGGGAGCCGTGGCCAGAAGGGCCGAGAGGATCAGGGAAGAGACACAGTATGCGCCTGACCTAGCGTCAACATGGTGAAGAGCTCTGAAGGGCCTGACTACTCAGTGTCCTTGGTGCCTCAGTTCACTGTGATGGTCCTCAGAGGGACAAATAAACTATGGGGCTGTTCACCAGGAAGACAAACAACCCAACTGAAACTCGGGCTAAGGGCCTGAATAGACACTTCTGGAAGAGTAGGCATCTGTCATGGACCACGAAGTATGATGCACCTTCTGCTAGTGGAGTGCCACCTGCTGGCCAATCTTTCTGTGGTCTGAGTGTCTGCCAGGGACTCTGAGCTCACACTGGCCTCCTGTGTCTTGGGGCCACCACCATGCGATGAGGGAGCAGTACGGGGTGGTCAGTGGTTCACAGTCTGGGCTGGGGAGCCTGTGATGAAATTCTGACTCTTCCACATCCCCAGCTGTGTTTCCTCAGACAACTGTCTTAACCTTTCTGAGCCTGTTTTTTCTCTGGACCTCCTAGTAACAACGCCCCACTATGTAGCTGTTACAAGGCTAAATAAAGTCATGTGTGGGTGATTCCACAGTGTGGTACAGCTGCAAGAAGCTCTCAGAAATGGCAGCTCTTAATCATTTGATTAATTGGACATTTCATATATCTCTTCTATATGTCTCCTGTCACTACCACAAATCTTATGTCATTATTATTTGATTCTTTGCCTGATTCATCCTTTGGGAAATCCAAGCTAATAATTTCTTTTAAAATCACTTTCTGAATATATATTTGTTGATTTGAGAGACAGAAAGAGGGAGAGAGAGAACCATCAATTGGCAGCCTCCTGGATGTGCCCTGACTTGAGGATGGAATCTGTAGCCTTTTCAGACACAGGGCGATGCTCCATCAAACTGAGCCACGGCCAGGGCAATTTTTTTTTAAACACTTTATTGAAGTATGATTGGTATACTCACATGACTGAGGCAGCTCATTCCAGGGCTTCATCTGTTTTGGATTCTTGTCTAATGGCACAAACTACTTCACCACAAGAAAAACCTCACCCAGTTCCAAAGAGCTGGAATCAGGATCTGTTTTGCTTTAACTCTCACCTGAGGGTATATTTATTGACTTAAGAGGGAGAGGAAGGCAGAGTCAAAGAGGGAGAGAGACAGAGAGAGAGACATTGATCTGTTTGCCTCAGGCATGTCCCTGGATCAGGATTGAACCTACAACCTTTTGGTGTATGGGATGATGCTATAACTAACTGAGCCATCCAGCCAGGGCAGGCTGTATTTTTAGAGAAAAAAAATCCCAATGTAATTTCAGTAAAAGAGATTAAGGAAAATAAAAATTGAACTCCAAAATTTCAAGCACACTGAAATGACAACTGCCAGGATATCCTAAAGAATGCTGGTGAAGGAGGAAACCAAGGCAACCATCACAGAGAAGGTAACAGTGGAGCGTTGGAAAACAGTCAGAGTGTTCCTTAAACGGTTAAATATACTGTTATCAAAGGACCCATGCTTTCCACTACTACTCCCAAGAGAAATCAGAAGCTCAAACAAAAAACTGTCCATGAATGTTCACAGCACCACTGCTAATAACAACCCAAAAGTGATTAACAACCCAAGTGTACACCACATGGTCTCCCTGTACAGTGGAATAGTAAACAGTAACGCAAAAGCTCACCTACCATAACATAGATGAGCACCCAAAGTGTGAAAGCAGTCAGTGACAAAAAAAACACGTGTCGTGTGATTCCCTTTATAAGAAAGCCCTGGCCAGGGGACTCAGCTGCTTACAGTGTGGTCTGTACAACTGGAGGCTGTGAGTGCAATCCCCAGTTGGGACACATATGGGAGGAAAGCAATCAATGTTTCTCTCACACATGGGTTTTTCTCTCCCTCTCTTTCTACTCCCCTTCCTTCTTTTTAAAAATAAATAAAATCTTAAAAAAAAAAAAGTGCTGGCTGGTGTACCTCAGTGGATTGAGCACAGGCCTGCGAACCAAAGGGTTGCCAGTTTGATTTCCAGTCAAGGCACATGCCTGGGTTTTGGGCCAGGCCACCAGTAGGGGGCATGAGAGAGGCAACCGCACATTGATGTCTCTTTCTCTCCTTCTCCTTCCTTTCCCTTCTTTCTAAATGAATGAATGAATGAATGAAAGAAAAAATATCTTAGGAAAAGCAGGGGAAAGATTTACGGCCAGTCCTGGTGGGGTGGTTCAGTTGGTTGGAGCATTGTCCTGTATACCAAAAGGTTGCAGGTTCAATCCCAGGGCTGGGAGGCATGCTGGGGCCAACCGATCTATTTTTCTCTCTCACATCTTTGTTTCTCTTTCTCTCTCTCTTCCCCTTTCTGTAAAACTCAAATGAACATATCCACTGGTGAGAATGAAATAAAAAATATATAATTATGCCCCCCCCACACACACAATTCATTGATTTGAGATAGAGAGATGTCATTCCACTTATGATAAATTCATTGATTGCTTCTTAAATGTTTCCTGATCACAAATCAAACCTGTAACCTTGGCATATCAAGATGATGCTCTATCACACTGAGCTACATGGCCTGGAGCATGTACGTATTTATTATTGTAAAGTATTTCTTACATAAAAGGAAATATAAAGAGAAACACCACAAATAGCCAACCACTAAAACATCATAAAAACATCACAGCAAGAGCTGGGGACATGCATAGGTCCCTCTGTACAGATATCCTCCTCCCAACCCGTGGGTCTTTAGTCTCTGCCTGCTTCTAAGGTCCCTCATCCAGTACGTCCTTCCCAGGGCCTCTGTCACACTAGTTGGAATATGTTTATACTGCCACTTCCAGGTGCCCACCAGTGTCTCCTGAGAGCCCCTAGAGTAGAACAGGTCACTCGTGAGCTATCCTCTCCTGTGCGGTTGATAAACACTAGTGTCAGAACAGTAACGTCCATCCTCAGGATAGATGCAACCCCAGTAGACTGGGCCAGGGATCTGGGTGCTGAGAAGGTTTCGGGGGAGTCAGAGGGTCATCCCTGCTCAAAAGGCTGACCTGCAGGAAAGAGGTGCAAGAGGGGGACATGACTCACCAGGGCCTTCTTGGTCAGTGGCTGGGGGAACATCCTTCCAGTGCCCATGGTGCCGGGGGAGAGGCAGGCTGTGGGTAGGGAGAGAAAGAGAAAGGCACAGTGAGAGATCAGGTCGAGGCCCATCACACATTGCAGACAGCCACAGACACACCCTAGGGGACAGGCAGACAGGAACACGCACACACGTTAATAATGGACACATGTGGGGGGCAGGGAAATCTGTGGTATCCAAGGCACTCTATAAATATCTATGATTTAATCCTCACAACACTTTATACAGTGGGGGCTATTTCCACTCACCCTATTTCACAGATGAGGAAACAGGGCCAAAGACCTAAGCCACACGCCCAAGAAGACAGAGCTGCAATTGGTGCTGGGATGACTAGGTCCGGGTTCCCAGGCTTGGTGGACACCTGATATCTGCACACTGACACTCCCCCAACACACACGCATGTGCACACAGCCAGTCCCACAGCCTGGAGGAAGCAACAGGACCATCTGCCTTGCTCTGCATCTGACTATTGGCCCCAGGCCCCAGAGGACACCCCAACCCCGAATCTACCCTCTGAGTCTCCTCCAGATCTCCTGGAGTTACTGTGAGGCTCAATGAACAGGTATATGTAGAGATCCTGGAGCAGTGGGGCACAAAATAATGACTCGGTCCAACCCTGTCTGGGTGGTTCAGTTGGTTGGAGCATCATGCCGAACACAAAAGGTAGGGTTGAATCCCTGGTCATGGCCCAGGCCTACATTGCAGGTTTTATCCCCCCATCCCTGGATGGGGTGCTAGTGGGAGGCAATCGATTAATTTTTTTCTCTCTCTTCTCTCTCTCTAAAATCAATAAACAAGGCTTCCAGTCAAGATGGCGACATAGGCAGACATGGCTTGCCTCTTCACACAACCACATCAAAATTACAACTAAAATACAGAACAACCATCACTCAGCAATGTCAGAAATTGAGTTGAATGGAAGTCTGACAACTATGGAATTCAAGAAACCACATCCATCTAGACTGGTAGGAGGGGCACAGACGCAGAACAGAACCAGCTGGCCCCACACCTATGTGGACAAAAATCTGGGAGGGATTATCTCAGGAGCAAGGAGTCCCAGACCCACACCAGGCCCTCCAGCCCAGGATTTCAATGCCAGAAAGATAAGTCCCCACAACTTCTGGCTGAGAAAACCAGTAGTGATTGAGTCGGTGGAGGAGGCTGCTGGAGCCCTAAGGAGTTCCTCTTGGGGAACCCACACACCTACTCACCTACTCAGACTTGCTCCCACTGAGCTCCAACACTAGGGTAGCAACTTGAAGGGCACCAGTGGCACACAGGGAGAGACTGAAGTGTCTGGCATCAGGGTGAGTAGAGGCTACTGTCCCTTTGCTGAGCCCTCCCTGCCACAGAGCTGGTACACTGCTGCCATATCTGAGACTCCATGAACCCAGGTGACACTGTGTGACCCTCCTTAGAGATCCACAGAGGCTCCACCCCACTCAGCTCACGGGGCCCATCCAAGCTGCTTTTCCATAAGAATGGCTGGTCTTGGCTCCTAAATCCTATCAAACAAGCAACAGCTGGCTTCGGTGAGCCCTAGCCACAGCCAGATTAGAGTCTCAGTTTGGTTTCACCTGGGAATCTCTAAGCCCAGCAAAAGTAGCAGCCATCTCAGATTGCTTTACAGCTCAGGCAGGGTGCCCTGAGCAAAATACATGTGGGGGCTGACCTTGGTCTGCACCACCCTGGAAACCCAAGGGCCAGCACACCCAGTGGATGGCTATAGACCACATCAGAGCACCACCACTCTGCCCCTGCACAGCTGTTCCTCCATAGAGGGTGGAGGTTTGTGGTCAGTGGTCACAGCCAGTCCTTACCCAGGACTAGCCTGGGTAAATCCCTCCCATCGATCTGCCAACAGCAACCAACTACAGGAGAAGGTTGTACTCAGCCCACATGCAGGGTACACCTAGATTACCCAGTTTGGATGACAGGGGAGGCCATGCCCCTGGGTCCTACAGGACACCTACTACATAAGGCCATACTACCAAGACACAGAGTCAAAGCAGCTCTACCTAATGCATGCAAACAAACAAAGGGAGACTGCCAAAATGAGGAGACAAAGAAACAGGGCCTAAATGAAAGAACAGATCACAAAACTCCACAAAAAGAACTAAACAAAATAGAGATAAGCAATCTATCAGATGCAGAGTTCAAAACGCTGGTTATAAGGATACTCAAGGAACAAAGTGCAGACCTCAGCAGCATAAAAAAGATCCGGTTAGAAATGAAGGATTCACAAATTGAAATAAAGAACAATTTACAGGGAAACAACAGTAGAATGGATGATGCCGAGAATTAAATCAATGATTTGGAACATAGGGAAGCAAAAAACCACCATGCTGAACAGCCAGAAAAAAAAAATCCAAAAAATGAGGATAGTGTAATGTTGGGAACCGCCCTGCCTGGTATCAGAAGCTGTAACCCCCACCTAGGCTAAGGCTGAGGGAATGACCTTGGAACCATAAGCCAGCAAGGAGACAAAAGCTTATCTCCCTGGCAGGAGTGCAGCTTCTGCTCCTTTTTACTTCACTCTGCCTGGACCCCAATGCTTGGTCGGTTAGCCAATGACGGGTAAGATTCCCCAAGGGAGGAACGACCTAAGACAGGCACGATCATGTGGGAGGCCCCCAAGGAAGGACTTTGGGGGCTATGGCAAAAGGGGGTGATGGACTCTCACCACCCGGCTTTGACAAAGCCTGAGTGCTCATTCCATCCGTGAGAAAATCTCCTTATCTCTTGGTTGCCTTAGTTCCCCTTGCTCCACCTAAGCCTGAAACAATGACAGGGTGGTGCAGCCCAGTACCAGAAAAAGCGGGTTCCCCAGGTGATCAGACCTAAGAAAGAATATGTAAAATCCTGTGAAACCTGCTTTGTTTAGAATGCTCTCAGTTGAATGAGAAGGGTCCAAGGAGGAAGTAAGTTTGTTCCTCAAAGTTTTACAGCTCTTTGACCCTGACTCAAAGCAGGCCCTCAGAGTTCCTTGTTATTTGATCCTTACTTCCCTGCAAGGAGTAATGAGCTTTACCTGAATTCTTGTACAAAC
>PVIA01014588.1:0-26329 GCA_004024845.1 Tonatia bakeri
TTTTTTTTGGTGCTATTCCCTTTAATGTCTTATGCTATTGGTCTTGGAATCTTCAGAATTTGGTAACAGAGACCTAAGCAGAAATGTTCTGCTGAATAGTCAAGACTCTTTATTTTTACACAGGAAATCATTTTTCCTGGAGTCAAAGTGCATCAAATCTCTGGTCTGAGTCTTCAATGCAAGGAGTCACCTCTTTTCACAGAGGGGAGAGTATCAATATGTCCCTCAGTTTTGGGGTGGGCAAACTGAAGTACAATAACTCAATATCTCAATAATTGTCAGAATTAAGACCATGTAGAAGATTCAAGTTCCCCAAATTCTGGCTTATGCGTGGTTGTCCAAGATGACTACTTCTTTTTATTTTTTAAATTAGGGAAGGTCATTGAGCTGCTTATCATTAGATAATTAAATATCTAAGGTTGTCGACTGTGGGAATGGGGGCTGTGGGGAGGGAGGCAAAAGGGTGAAAGTGGGACAACTGTAGTAGCATAAACAATAAAAATCAATAAATATCTTAGGTCAGTGCTTCAGTCTTCTTTGGAAAATGAGCTTTAATTCTTTGCCATGAATGTGTTAAGGAGGGCCCAGTGCATCTGACCAATCTTAGGTACATGTGCCTTATGCTCTGCCTGCCCTTGGAGTTTTCAACCAAAATGAGAAATTTACCTGAGGAGATGTCCATGAGCCTTGTTCGCTTCCTAATGGCATCTCTACGCCTTCACTAACCTTCTGTTCTCCAAGTTACGTCCACTGTGAAAGGCATTTATTCTGGTAAATTCCAGGTAGGACAAGCAATGGTCAGTGCTTGTGATCTGGACACCTCTCCTGCTTCCACCAAACTCTGGATAGCTGGTTTCAATGGCATGTTCTTCTGTTTATTGGTATTTCTACTGCCCAGCTGTCTACCCTTGTCGTCTCTGGTTAGGACATCGTGGGGACTAATGGAAACACTGAGATATTAGATTTAAAGTGTTGATTTTGAAGCTTCTGTTTTTTTTCTTTTTTCTGATATATTATCTCCCCTTACTCTTCCTGCTGCTGGGAAGTTGAGGGGAAAGAAAGATGCTTGATGGATGCGGAACATTCAAGTGATGATCCCAAATCTGACAGTTTATCAGTGAGGCTTGCTTTCATATTAATTTTATCACTTTGTAGACTAATTAATTAGCTTATACTTTTAAAGAAAATGCTACAAATAGGCTAATGAATAAATTAGTGGTGATAGCGGTTATTCATATTTCCTATGGACTCAATGTTTGTGTCTTCCCCAAATTTGTGTATTAAGATCCTGTCCTCCAAGATCATGATATTAGCGGTGGGGTCTTCAGGAAGTGATTAGGTCATGTGAGCAGAGCCCTTATGGATGGAATTAGTACCCTTATAAAAGAGACCTCAGAGAGCTCCCTTGCCCCTTCTGCCTCGTAAGGACACAGCAGCAGCCAGACAGCATCTGTGAACCAGGAAATGAGTCTCCACCAGACAACAAATCTTCTGGTGCCTTGATCTTGGAGTTCACAGCCACTGGAACTTTGATAGATAAATTTCTGTTCTTTATAAGCTACCCAATCTATGGTATTTTAAAATAGTAGCCTGAATGGACTAAACCGTATTCTAAAAGACTAAAGTCTTTAATACTGAGATTTGGATAGAAACAGACTGAATATTTTTCCCCAAATCAAGTTATGTGATTTCATAAATTATTAAATATTTAGGAACAGAGGAGCAAGTAAGGATAAAGAATGGTAATGTGACTAAAACATCTATAGACAAATGACATGGTGAGCTAAGAAAAATCATGCTCGTTAAGGTAAAATACCTTTACAAATAGTGTAAGTAAAATTTCAAAATGTCATTTTGTTGGAAAAACCCTACAATTTTTCCGTACCCATTTCAATGGATAAAGCAATTAAATATGTTTAGGAAAGTCTACACAGTTTTGCCCAGTGTTGTTCTATATATTGTGAACACAAAATAAACGTCAGTTATTGAGCCTCTGAGAAGTTTCCATTCTATTTGGAGAAACATTGTATAGTACACGCAACAGTTAAAGCAAAACACCAGGCTCCATGGCATAAAACAGTTCCCAAGCGCTTTTAGTGCTGTGTACCTAGAAACATCAAATCACAAAGGATCCCTTTTAGCATGAGCGCTCCATAGATGAGATAGGAAAAATCATCCTTACAATCTTGGAGCTTTCCAGTTCTTACATTTATCCTATTCTTTGACATAATAAGGTCAAACAAGTCAAGTGAGTAGAAAGCTAAGGATTTCTACCATGGTTATTTAAATGTTTAAAGGGGAATGACTTTGCAAAGTTTCCTATTACTTTAAAAGTATGGTTGGTGTTAACTGAAAAAAGAGAGAAGAAGATGGAAGGGTGATGGGAGAAATGGAGGAAGAAAGACCTTTCAGACTTCCTCAAGGAATTCTTGCCTTGATCTCAGTCAGTAATGACAGGATGGGATTTACTCTTAACAGCAAGCCAAAGGACAATTTTCACTCTGCCATTTCCATAAACTCTACTGTGTAATTAACCTGCATTTCCTCTGTCTGTTAACGTCAAATTTGGTTAAAAAAGAGAAATCAACTGGTTCACAGAGAGCTGTCCAAGGCATTTTATATGAAGGTTTTTCAGAGCTTCCTTCATATACCTCCTTCTATTATCTATCCCTACTTGACTTCTGAGGAGGAAAACAAAGGGGAAAAATTCAAGCCTTTGGGTTTCTTTCTGATCCATCAAACCTTCAAAATTATGAGATGGGAGGATTCTCTGGACACTGTCAATTTTAGAGGTCTTTGTATTAGGCCCTTAGGATTTGCTCTTCCTTCTTTGCAAGGTCACCTTTGGCCCATGCTTTTCTCTACTTCCCACCACACTGTACTTCCTTAGTGTTACACATCTTTCCATGCCCATCCTTGTCTTCCCTTTCAAATTATGTGTGTGTGCTTTGAGTTCTGGGTCAGTTCTCGTACAGCTCTCTTACCCCATTCCTCAGCATCCCAGGGGAGGCCTTGTTCATAGTAGACACTAGGTGGACCTTTGTTAAGCTGATGGATTCTATCAGTTTAACAAAGCCAAAGTTTTCCTCTCTGAAAGCCAGCTCACATGCCCTCAGAGAGATGTGTAACTAAGATGTAGTTAATGGACTACAAGTACTGACCATAAATAAAAATACAATAAGCCAAATTTGGTTTATTGTATTTAGAGTGATATTCCCAAGTCTTATTATTTTGTGATTGATTTTTAAAGTGACAAAGACATGACACTACCATTTTAGGTAGTGACGGTTTTTCGCCTGAAGGAACTGGCAATCATCCTAAAAGTGGGGCAAGATATAAGGCAGACCTTGGGATTAGAAGACTCGAGGAGCTTCTTCCACAATTTCTAGAGCCTGCACTCAGGCAGAGAGGCCTGACACTGGTCTTGTGGTGGGAGTTTGCTACCCCTCCCAGAGGGAGGAGGGAAGCATGACCATATCTTCATTTGTGATGCTGGTGGTAGTAAGTAAATCTTCTGGAAGCATCAAAGAAGGCTTGTAGTCCTATAGAAAACTCTGAAGAAGCAGGAAACAAGACTGATACCTTCAGCTGGAAGAGGGCAGTGTGTTCCCTGGGGGAAGGAAGGGACAGCAGCTTTCTGAGCACTGGGTTTAGAACCCTGTGTGAGGATCATCTTTTAGGGAAAATGGTCCTATGTGTTTGTATTTATTTTAAGAATGGAATGCTGTGATTTCCTTCAACTCCACTGGGCTAAGGGGTGCCCTGGCAGCTGGTAAAGCATTATTTCTGGTGTGTCTGTGAGAGTGTCTTCAGAAGAACGTAGCATTTGAATTACTCAGTAGACTGACTAAAGGACATCCTGCTCGCCAGTGTGGGCAGGCATCATCCCATCCATAGGACAAAACTATGGGGGGAGGGTAAATTCTCTGTCTCTGCTTGAGCTCTGACATCTACCTTCTCCTGCCCTTGGACTTCCTTGTTCTCAGGTCTTCAGACCTGGGCTGAGCTATGCCCCACATTTCCTGGTTCTGAAGTTTGCAGGCAGCATATTATAGCCTATTTCAGCCTTCACAATCATGAGCCAGAATAAATCTCCTCTTAGGTGTATCCTATTGGTGCTCTTTCTCAGGAGAACCCTGATGAATACAGACTCTTAGAGATGCTAACAGCTAGATCTCTTGGCCCTTTGCCATTTTCAGCCATGGTGCAGAAAAGGCTTGCTTTCCCCCCAACCCCTCTAAGAGGCTATTGGAGCATTGGCAACTCAGGAGACCCTAACTGGTGGTTCTGGCAACAGTGAATGAGGTGCCAGGACAGAGAGTGTGGTTGTGGTAATGATCAGGGTCTTTTCCAAACGGCTTCGGTTTCATAGGCCCCATGTCCCCTCTAAATCTCCTTTAGCTGTAGAACCTATTCTTCATTAAAGCCATGGTGCTTTCATAGCTTACGTTTTAAGAGCAGCAATTAATTTTATACGCACCTCTCACTGGTCTATTGGTACCCACCTCCCTGAATGAAAAGACTTCTCACACATGATGTGGGATCTGTGCCCGTTAAGGATTATGTTAGGCTTCCCCTAAAGATGCTACATAAGGCTGTGCCTTCATGACCTCTCTTTAGGTAAAATGTTGAATGAGCTCTAAGTATTTCCTTCCCAGACTGATGATGCTGTGAAATATGTCCCAGTGGCTCGGACAGTTCAGGGTCCATTTCACAGGTCCCAAAGTAATTTGTTTAGAGCAGCGACTTACTCATGTGTGGAATATTTGACTTTTAAAACCATCTGGCTTACCGTAATAGGAATAATGCAGCAGCCTTCCGACTGTCCCCATATCTCCCATTCTTGTGGAAGTCAGGCCATTTAATTTCAGAAATGGAGAGATCTTGACTGGCTGCCAAGTATCAGCTTTCAGTACCTCTTTTATAGCTCCATTCGTGCACATTCTTGGAGATCAGGGTTGTAGGGAAAGGTTTATGGTCTCCGCTCTGGCGTTGGTGATAAAAAAAATGGGGCTGCAATAAAAATGTATCTGCACAGGTTTGTCTGCCACAGCATTATTTCTTCCAGTTTTCAAAATGAGGTGAAATACAGCATAAACCAGAAATTCTTCAGACAGCTTCTTGGCTTCTAGATCACTATTTATTTGTCTCACTCTCTCTCTCGCCTTTGGCTGCGCATGTGCTTATTTTTCTATTTAGCCCTCGTTATTTTCTCTGGCCTGAGGTATGTAATTTTGGGGCAAAATTGGAAAACTATTTCTATTCATCATCTAAATATCCAGAGGAAAGCCTTGTGCTGCTTTTTGGAATTATACACAACAATGTGTTGGGGATATAGCAGAATAATTTTTATTTTCAAAAAACGTCCTGGTGTTTCTTTTCACAATCCTACTTAGTTTATATGGAAAGTTTAGAATTAGTTACACTAAAAATTTAATAGGAGAAATAAAATATTTGTTTAATTTATATTTCTGATGATGGTTTTGTATGTAATTTTCCCCCTGGGATGCAAGTTCCTTTGAATTACATTGCTAATCTTGTTTCTTGCATTTACCACATATTCTCTGGGCTCCGGGTGGGGGAACCATTCCCCCCACCCCCGGAAACTTTCACACCTTCCCGCTTTGTAAACTTTCCTAAATTCTCTTTCCTTCTAGGTTTATCTAGCCCCTCTAAAAGAGCACTTCTCATTACCTCATGTATAAATTGTTTCTTCTTACTTGTTCTGGATCTTAAGCTACAACTGTCTACGGTGCTTATACACAATTTCTCCCATGACTTCCCATAGCACTTACTTTCCATCATTTTAATTTTCTTCTCTTTTCTCTTGTATTATATGTTATCCCTCCATCTCTTTCTGCATCTGTCTACCTCTCTACCTATCTATCCATCCACCCACCCATCCATGCTTCCAGCTGTCCATTTTCCATCCACCCATCCATTCATTTATCTATCCATCCACCCATCATCTATCTACTTTCATTATTTTATCCTTTCTAGTAGCTTTAATCTTCTTATATCCTGATTTATCCTTGTATTATTTTACTATATCCAGCATGCATTATTTATAATAGTTATTCATTAAATATTTATTGATAAGACAATGAATGAAAAACACTGCAGGTCATTGTTGCATAATTAATGTTCTTTTTCAATATCCTTGGATTCTCCAACTGAATCCTTATAACCAATTCAAGCTTTGCCCTTGCTTCAAATTTTTTAAAACCACTCTCATTATATAAAACAGGTGTAGAGTAGACTAGAAATAGTTGAGATTAGAGGCATAAAAGTGGAGTGAGGAAACAAGGAATGTCCTTCCATGGTCTCACAATTTATGTTTATTTTATCCCCATCTACAGAGTGAAACAGAGAACATCATTTTCCTTGTTCATTATAAAGTTTATCACATTTTCTTTCTAGTGGGGTGAGGGTGTTTTTTAAAAATTTCTAGGCATTTCTTGAAATTTAAAGACAAAGCCAATTCTCTTTGTAGCAGTTGAGTTTTTTTTAACAAAAATGTAATTTTTCAAATTGTATTTCAGAGTGAACAATGTTAAAAGAAATGAGAGCTATAATTTTAGGATTTACTGTATAAGTTTATTTGATGAAAGCTGGTTTATGTAGATTGCATCATTCTAGTTAAAGATCCAGAGACATCTCTAAGGGTTTCATAAGTATATGTATTTATGCTGAACTTTGACAAAAGGATTCCACCAGAAGTGTGAGAATCATATAAGTTAGCAATCCTCTGCATGCCATGAGCAATGTGGGAGAGACCAGACTGGGAGGAGAAAGTGTTGGATACTTGGAGAAGCAGCTGAGTCAGGAGCTAAGGCCCATCTGCAATCCAGAATCGATGAGTTCAGGCAGCGTAGCAGTATGCCATTCCCTTCTGGGCAAGCAACCATATCAATGCAAAATGAGGTAGGTCTTGTTAGGTGGGGAGGAATGTGGCCGTTTTGAAATTTCTGAGTGGCCCTAGTGCTCACTGTTGGTACAGATAGAATCTTTTAGCTAGCAAATTGGATTCAAGGTGAGGAAGGTGGCAGTGGATAGTTAAGATTCTTAGGGAAAAAAATGCCAGGATCTCCTTTGTGGACAAGGCCCTCATAGAAGGCATATTACTAGCATCCTTCTAGAAACCAAAGGCCCAGACTTACAGACAAACAGACAGACTTTAGAGAGCCAAGAAGTGTGCCTTCCCATCTCCAACTGGTTGGAAGAAAATTTAAATGCTGCTAGTCATTCATTCATTCATTCATCTTAACATTTATTGAGTGCTTACTCTGAGCCTTTTAGCACTGCAGATGTTGAGGATATAAGGATGAATAAGAGAGAAGATCTCTTTTGGCTTTTAAGAAGCTTAACCTTTGACAGGAGGTCAAACTAATCCCAAACTAATGTCACTTTCGAAAGAGAAGAAATTTCGGACTGTTGATGAGATTCAGGAAAATATGACAGAGCGGCTGATGGCAATTCCAGCAAAGGATTTTGCAGTGTGTTTTGAACAGTGGAAGAGATGTTGGGGAAACTGTGTGAGGTCCCAAGGTGCCTACTTTGAAGGGGACTGAGGTGTCATTGTGCTATCTATAATGTTTCTTGTAGCTTTTATCTTCTTCAATAAATGTCTCTATTTTTCATATTACATGGTTGGAATTGCCATATTACATTTGTTGGAATTGCCATCAGCTGCTCTGTCATATTTTCTTGAATCTCATCAACAGTCTGAAATTTCTTCTCTTTCGAAAGTGACATTAGTTTGGGAAAAGCCAGAAGTTGCAGGCCACCAACTCTGGGTATGTAGAGGGGCTGAGTCACCTGGGTGATTGAATATTTTGCAAAAAAACAAAACAAAACAGAAAACTGGGCAAGACATGATGCATAAGAGGGAGCATTGTCGTAATGAAGCTGCCCATCACCAGTTGCCCAGAGCTGCAGCTGTTTCCCTTGTATTGCATCTCTCAACCAATGAAGAACATTGAGATAGTACTCCTTATTAATTGTTTGGCCTGGAGGGGCATACTCATGATGGACAGTATCTTCCTAATCAAAAAATACAGTTAGCATGGTCTTGATCTTGCTTCAACTTTGCTGTTCTTTCTTCCGGTGTGAAGAACCAGGCAACTTCCTTTGGGATGACTGGGTCTTCATTTCCAGATCGTGGCTGTATGTGTAGACTCACGATTCATCTCCAGTTATGACCTTCTTGAGGAAATCTAGTTCATTGGTAGTGGTTTGAATCAAGTCATTAGCATGATGTTCCTTCTGTTCTGGTAGCAGAAGCCACAGAATGAATTTTCCCATGACATGTTTCATGCCAAGATTCTGCATCAAAATCTCAGACCCAGCAGTTTGTGGAATCCCAGATCAGTTTCCAGTTCTTGCACTGTCAGTCACTGATCTTTGTTGATTGCAGCCCCTACTCATTCAGCATTCTCAGGTGTTCTGCTCATCGCAGGCTCTGCAGAATGTGAATCACTTTCAACAGATTCTCCACCATCTTTGAAGTATTTCTGCCACCCTTTTATTTTCTCTGCACTCATCGCAGCATCCCTGAAAGCCTTCTGAATCACTGGAATAGTTTCCATGGAGGAATGTTCGAGTTTAATGCAATTTGATGCAGATTGGTTGCTCTACTTGCTTAGTAATTTTGAATACAATGGCCACACAGAACACATGCTCACTCATTGGCATCCACCACCCCCACTGATGAGGACCCTGAGGTCGTCATTGTTCACGCATGTGCATTCCAGTCCACTCTCCTTGGCTGTCAGGTTACATGGATGCGGCACAAACTGTTCTCATTATATTAACGATGGCTGGACTTTTTTCTACACAGACCTCATATGTTTCAT
This sequence comes from Tonatia bakeri, assembly GCA_004024845.1. Classification (NCBI taxonomy): domain Eukaryota; kingdom Metazoa; phylum Chordata; class Mammalia; order Chiroptera; family Phyllostomidae; genus Tonatia; species Tonatia bakeri. Next base: position 8,856 of record PVIA01014588.1, read on the forward strand.
TATGAGATTTTGGGTTTCTCTCACTGAAAAAAAATAACCTATTTCTGTGCATGTTGATTTTGAATTTGGCCAGGTGACTTGCTTTGGCCAATGGCCTTTTAGCAGATGTGAGGTGCCTGAGGCTTCACAAAGGATTTTGCTTTCATTTTTGCACTTTTCCCTTAAACCGTGAGTCTATATCAGGACTGGCCTTCTAGAGGTATATGAAGAACATGTAGAACAGAGCCAAATGATCCTAGCAGACCATTGGTCAACTCTCAGGCATGGAATGAGCCCAGATGAGCTCAGAAATGTCTACTCTAAATCACCAACTCATAGACTCATGAGCAAATAAAGGCATATAGTTTTTTTTTTTAAATCCTCACCTGAGGATATATTTATTGACCAGAGAGAGAGAAAGAAACATCGACATCAGAGAGAAACATCAATCAGCTGCCTTGAATGGGGATCAAACCTGCAACCTTTTGGTGTACAGGACAATGCTCCAACCAACTGAGCCTCCTAGCCAAGGCAGGCATATAGTGTTTGATCATTGAGTTTTGAGGTATTTTTTCTCATAGCAGTTTTACAGAAATAAGTGCTAATATAAAAGATAAAGATGAGTAAGTAATCACAATTTAGAGCAATATGGTGATAAAAGATATGATAAAATGCATACAGAGGAGACTTTTGCTTCCAGGAAGATGGAGTAATACTTTCCCCTAGTCCTCTTGCTAATTGCAACTAAAAATGCTGGGCATTAGATAGGAAACAAACATAAGAAGACTTGGAAAGCGTAGAGAGAGCTGATGGCTCTCGTGATCTGATAAATATGACAGTGAACTGCCCGACTTCCCCTTTCTGCCTTATGTATCCCAAACTTAGAACTGCAAACACTGGCAACCCAGAAATATCAACAAGTTCAGACGAAAAAAAAAAAGCCCCAACTATACTTTGCTCTTCATCCAAAGGACCAGGGGCAAATTTAATTTAAGAAAATACATTAGGGTATTGGTGGAGTGTACTGCTGCCCTTGAGGGCTTATTTTGTGTGTTTGTTTTTTATTTACTAGGTATTTGCTTCTTGATGTTGGAACCACAAGTGGCTACTTATGGGTGGCTTTGGAGATCAAAACAAAGTTGTGAGAAAACATTCCGGGCAGATCAATGGCATGAGAATGCACATGGAAAGTTGTTTACGAATGTATTTATAAGAGTTCTCATGCCTCTGGCTTGGTTACGGTGTTCATGTTATGATTGCCCATGTACTATAAATCTCAAGTCATTCATTCATTTATCTATTAGTTTCCCACCTGTACTGAGATACAATCGACATAAACCATCATGCAAGTTTAAGATGTATAACATGATGACATGATATACTTATATATTGTAAGATAATGATTGAAAATAGGGTTAGTCAGTCTAATCATGTCACATAATTACCATTTTTTTGTGGTAAGAGCAACTTAAGATTTGCTGTCTCGGCAACTTTCAAGTGAACAATACGACGTTGCTAACCACAGTCATCATGCTGTACATTGGATCTCCAGAACTTATTCCTCTTACAAACTGAAAGTCTGTACCCTTTGACCAACACCTCCCTATTCCCCCTCCCTCTGATCCCTGCAACCACCCTTCTGGTTTCCCCTTCCATGACTGGCCTTTTTAGATCCCACGTGTAAGTAAGATCATCTGGTGTTCGTCTTGCTCTGTCTGTCTTATTTCACTTAGCATGCTGACCTCGGGGTCCATCCATGTTGCTGTAAGTGGCAAGATATCCTTCTTCTAATGACTGAATAATATCTCACATATATTACATGACTATTGCATTTCATTATCTATTTGTCTATGATGGATACTTAGACCGTGTCTGTGTATTGGTTATTGGAAATAATGCTGCAGTGAGTGTGAGGGTAGCATGTAGTTTCTGTAGTTCGTGTTTTTGTTTACTTCAAATAAATACCCAGAGATGGGGTTACTAAATCATATGGTAGTTTTGTTGTTAATCTTTTGAGGAATGTTCATAGTGTTTTCATAGTAATCGCACCAATTTACACGCCCAACAAGAGTGCAAGAGGGTCCTCTCGTCACATCTTGGCCAACACTTGTTCCGTGTCTGTTTGACGACAGCCATTCTAATGGGTGTAAAGTAATCGCTCACTGTGGTTTTGATTCGCAAATCTTTGGGTAGTGAGTGATGCTGAGCACATTTTCACACACCTACTTATGAAGTAGGTTAGCTGTTTTATCTGCTTTGGAAAAAATTTTCTTCAGGTCCTTTGTCCATTTTTTAACCAAAGTATTTATTTATTTTATTTATTCATTTTTTTGCTGTTGAGTTCTTCATATATTATAAATATAAATTTTTTATAAGTTTGGAAATATTTTATATGATTTGGAATTATTATCTCCCAATCCCATATGCTTTTTCATTTTGTTGATTGTTTCTTTTGCTGTAAAAAAGCTTTTCAATTTAATGCAGTCACACTGTTTATTTTTGCTTTTATTGCTTATGCTTTTGATATCATATCCCAAAAAATCATTGCCAAGATTAACATCAACGTATGATAGTATCATTGACCTAGTTCTGTTTTGTCATTAAGTATTTGTTTAAGAAAATACATTTCTATTGAAGGTTTATGTAATTTAAACTCAAATTCAAATTTAAAAGGTTATTAGTAATAATTAGTAATATCAATTATTAATTTTATCTCTTGTAAATAAACAATTCAATTTCTAGTCACTGGAATTTCATTTTATTTAAAAATTTTTTAATTCAAAACTCAAATGTTGTTGCTATAGGAAAATGCTCACATGATCTTGTGTTAAGAGGTGTCATTGAAAACATACAAGAAAACCTGAAAAAGGCCATAATAGAGAGCATAGTACTTTGTATTGAACAAAGATGCATTGTAGTTGCAGACCTCAATTTCCAAGGCCACATTGACACTGATGTGTGGGGAGAAGGGAGAGAAAATCAAAGTCGTCAGAGAAATGCAAATTCAAACCACAATGAGATCTCACCTTACAACTGTCAGAATGCCCATCATCAACAAATCAACAAACAACGTGTGTTGAGGAGGATGTGGAGAAAAGGGAACTTTAGTGCATTGTTGGTTGGGAATGCAGATTGGTGCAGCCACAGTGGAAGATAGTGTGGAAATTACTCAAAAAATTAAAAATAGAGCTACCTTTAGGCCCAGTGTTTCCACTTCTGGAAATGTATCCAAAGAAACCTGAAACACTGACTTGAAAGAACATATGCTCCCCCATCTTCACTGCAGTGTTGTTTACAATAATCAAGATCTGGAAACAGCTCAAGTGCCCATCAGTTGGTGAGTGGATAAAAAAACTGTGATACATTTACACAATGGAGTACTACTCAGCCATAAAAAAGAAGAAAATCTTACCTTCTGTGACAGCATGGATGGACCTGGAAAGTATCACGGTAAGTGAAATAAGCCAGTCAGAGAAAGTCAAATACTAAATGATTTCACTTATATGTGGAATCTAATGAATAAAATAAACTAACAAACAAAATGGAAACAGACTCATGGAGAATGTAAACTGACAGCTGTCAGAGGGGTTGAGTGTTTGGGGGCTGGGTGAAAAAGGTGAAGGGATTAAAAAAACAGATAAAAATACTCACAGACACAGATAATGGTTTGGTGATTCCCGGAGGGAAAGGGGTAGGGGAGAAGTTAGAAGAAGGTAAAAACGGGTAAATGGTGACCGAAGGAGACTTGACTTGGGGTGGTGAACACACGATACAGTATACAGATGATGTACTATAGAACACTACACCTGAAACCTATATAATTTTATTACCCAAAGTCACCCCAATAAAGTCAATAATTTAAAAAAAAAGAGCCATTAGCTTCTCTAACAAGAGTGGTGATGTAAGTTAGCATGGTCCCACCAACCCGGACAGAAAAGTTAAAGGCTAAGACATCTCAGGAGTGTTTGTCTCTTAGCCTCCAAACATGTCAGCTGCCTTATTGGGGAATAGCAATTCCTTTTATTGCTCTGTCACTGTCATGGAAAAACTAAGGTTTTTCTTTCCTGAGAAGGAAAAAAAAAGCCAACAATCCTTCCCTACTATGTGTTTCTTGCCTGTGTGTCCCTTTACTGTTCCACAGAGCACCTCACTTCTGGTCACTTCTGTTCAAAAAATGTGGAGGCGTTCCCCACACTAAGCAGTGCTCTGTGACACCAGCTGGGTGTCTTACAGTTTGACTAATTTCTAGCAAACAGGATGAATCTCGTTAGATTCTTTTTATCCTCCTTCTCTCGTGCCTATGTGTGTGCACACCCACCCATGGCCACACGTTTACCCACTTGATTAATCAAGTACAAAAAGTTCTGTTCAAGTCTTTCACTACCATTTTAGTTTCCTCTGTGTGTCCATGTGTTTCTGATAATTTTTGCTTTGATTTGATCCAGTGCTATTGGTACGTTGGTGTCCAAGGTTGATATGTATCCTCATTTTGGATTATATTCCTTATCAAAAACATCATTGCACTCTTTATACCTTTTAATGTGTCTTAATTTAAATTCTACTTTGTCTGACTTAATAGTCCACCCTGATTTTGTAACCAGAAAAGACACTGGTGTTCAGGCTGCCTGTCACTACCAAATCCAATAAGCAATGACAGCGATTGAATCTTTTATGGGCGCTTTATTCAGATGGCCGGCGATCCGAGCGAGAAGCTGGCGGGTTCATAACCTAACAAACCATCTTGCCTTCTCTTTCCTGGCCAGATCTTTTATAAGGGGCTGGGGGAGGACAAGCAAGGTGTGGTGAGGGCTTTGAAATTCAGGGAGGATTAGGTGAGTGAAGCTGCAGCCTTCCAGTTCTCAGCAGTTAGCTGTTCTCAGCAGTTAGCTGTTCCCAAGGGGCGGGGTGGTCACACAAAAGGCCTGGATGCCTCCAACTTGTCCCCAGGAGGTAATCTCTAGCCAGTGCCCCAGGAGATCAGCTGCTTTTCTCAGGAGCCAGGATGGGCCTTATCTGTAGTTTCTGAAACAAAAGCCTAACACGCACATTACCTGCTAGATTTATGGCTATTTACCTTAAGCTAAAATTTTCCAAGTCTTAAGCCCCCTATCACTTTCATTTTCCTTCTAATTGGTTGGAATATTTTTGCTCATTCTTTCACAATTAGCCTTTCTTTGTCACTTTTAGATGTCTCTTATAAATAAGCATGTGTGTGATTTATAATCCCATCTGAGAGACTTTGTTTTTCTATGGGACTGAAAGGGATAACATAACTGATATGTTTGGTTTTATTCCTGTCACTATTTCTAATAATTTTTGATGATTCCTAGTCTTCTGGTTGAAGCTGTTGAGTTAGGAATCAATCTTCTACTTCTAAGTACTATAGATCATTTTGGCATAGAGTATGTTGTCAGTGGTTCTCAAACTCAATTGCACTAATTAAATCAGAATATCTGGGAAAAGGACCCAGGCATCAACAGTCCCTACAGGTTGTCAGTGGTTCTGCCATGGAGCTGGGCTTGAGAGTCCCGGGCTGTAGTGTGGTGGTGAGTGGATTCCTCCTAGTGTTACGGAGAAGACGACTCAGATGGCCTCGGAGTTTGCAAAGTGGAGTTTATTCACGCATGCGGACCCAGAGGAGATGAAATCCAAATTCTGGGCACCGAGTTTAAACTGGGGCTGGTTTATATACTCTCGTTACAACAGCGAAAGGGGAAGGGGAAGGGGAAGGGGTGCAGCTACTGAAAGCAGAAGCAGAAAGCAGTTAGCGTAGGACCTTGAGATAACTGCTTCTCTGGGACCGCCTGCTGACTTCTGGAATCATCCAGAACAGTTGCCTGTATGTGCTCTTGCTCAGCAGTGGTGACAGTGGCATGAAGTGGAGTGCTCCCCATTTTCCTCACAGCCTTCATGTGCCTCTAGTGTCTTTTCCTCCAGGGAAGTGGGCACACATGACAGTTTGCAGATACCTGTTTACTACCTGAGGGCTTGGACTGCTTTCTGCATAATGGAATTTGTGAGTTACTTGTTTGCAAAACGAACGGCAGAAATGTGTCTCCTGGATTGTGCTTCTGTCTCTTTTTCATGATCGATCTTGGCCTCTTTAGATTTTTACATTCTTTTGGGTGTTTCAATTATCAGTTAAGAGGGAGAGAAATGCTTATGCTTCATAAGTGTTATTATGATTATTATTAAAACTACTGTATAATGAGTATAGAGCATTGTTAGACATCGTAGATATAAGCCATACATTAAACATCACATTTAACCTTCTCAATACTTTTGAGAGGTAGATAACAGATCTTTATTTTGTAAATGATTATCTAGTTGTCTTACCTGGATATCTTCAGCTGAATTGTGCAAACTGACAGCAAGCTTTTCACCAAGTCACACAGTGGTGATGGGTTTCAGGGGAAAGAAGAGGATAGAGAGAAAGATCATTACAAGGCATTCTACTCCTGCTAATTCTGGCCTTCCCTCAACTAGGCTCAGTGAGAACTAAGCATAGAGGTACAATTGGAAACTGCCCTCTAGTAAATATTATCTAGAATTAGCCTAATTAGCTCAGTCCCCTTCCTTTTTCCAGCACTAATTCCAAGCATTCCTGGTGTCATGGACTTGATGACTGAAAATGGAATTTGGTGCTTGAATGCTCCTTAACTCAACCACCTGGTACCTGGCTCTCTCATGACCCCCTTTGGGAAATACAGCCTCATTCTGAATTCCTGAGAGCTGACTAAGAGCCATGGTCTTCATGTCTCATGTTTATCTGTTCTTTTCTGGGGGGCTGGATCTTGCTTCATAGCCTCCTTGTCCCATCGTTTGAAAAACACTGTATTTTTTTATTATTATGTTTTAATCCTCACCAGAGAATATGTTCTTATTGATTTTGAGAGAGAGAGTGAGCAATGTGAGAGATACATCGATCTGTTGTCTTCCTTATATACCCTAGCCAGGATCAAACCCACAGCCTAGCTATGTGGCCTGACTGGAGATCATATAACCTTTTCGTGTATGGGACAATGCTCTAACCAATAGAGTCAGCTGGCCATGGCAAAAATAATTTTTTTTTAATTTTAATAGTTTTTCCTAGCTTTAGTTAGATATACTTGACAATTAAAAATTGTATATATTTCAGTTGTACAACATGACCTTTTGATATATGTATACACTGTGAAATGATAACCACAATCAAGCGAATAAACCTATCTCCTCACGTAGCTACCTTTTTCGTATGTGTGGTGAGAACCATTAAGATCTATTCTCTTAGCAAATTTCAAGTACACGATGCTGTCGTATTAACTGGAATCACTGTACACTAGATCTCAGAACTCACTCATTCTATGTAAGCGGAAGTTTGTACCTTTGACCAATGCCTCCTCATTCCCTTTACTCTTGGCCCTTTTCTGTAAAATGAGGCCATCCACGTGCTACGTGTGACCAGGAGAGAATTGCTTCTGACCCTTGTATTTGTCTGGCTTGAATTTTCCATCACTGTTTTTGCAAAGAAGCTTCTTTGATAATCATGTAGTTGGGATTCCTAGAGGCCTACTCTAATTCTTTTCCCTGAGGCAGGCATGAAACCATCAAAACTTTGGTGACATAAACTCCAGATATTTTATTTTAAAAAGTAGAAATCTCCACACATAACCGAGGATCATCTATCTCTGCTTATGAAGGCAAAAGAGAGTAAAACCTAAGGAGGCTGAGAAAGGTTCACTGTATCTGGCCACATCACGATAAGAGTAGGTGTGGGTTGGCATTAGGAACCCTTGGCAACAGAAGTAAGCGGTTATTCCTTTTGAATCATTGTGCTTCTGTCCTCTCAATGGCAGATGTTTGCAGGACCTTGATGAGCCCTGACATCTCACCAGGAGCTTCTCACCCAGGTGTTTAAAAATGTCAGTCTTTGAAATTTCTACAGTGTTCCCAATTCTAGAGGGACAGCAGTTGTCTGGGGAATTTACTGGAAGCTTTGAACAGGAAGGTCAGGTTGCTGAGCAATAGAGGTCCCCAGCAAGGACAGTACTTAGGAAAAAACGTGTTTGGAAAGTTTATTTTCAGTCACTGGCTGACATTATTCTGATGTACAAAGATTAGTAAAGAAAAAACCTTACAGCTTGATAACTTGGGACGTTGACCCTTCCAATATACACTTGTCTTTCCAGGTGTCTGCGCAGCCCTGGCATGCCAAGCCCCATGCTGTGACAGGCAGGACACAATAGAGCAACAAAGCGTTTTCTCTTTCCAGATGGATTCTAACAAAAACTGACCTTGCCCCGAAGGCATGGGGGTGGAGGCCTTTGGGAGTGAGTGACAAAAAGGAATTAAGGAGGAGGTCCTTTCAATTACTTAAGGTCACTTAGGGGTGTCAATTTTTAGTTTCTATTTTTCACTCCTAGTAGTTAAAAATAAGATTTCTAATTTTCCTTCCAAAAATCTTCTGGCCAACTCAATAACCCCAATTAATCATTTCTATGTTAAGTATGTTCATTTGTCTCTTGGTTCTTGAACAAGACAAATCTTTTGTGTCTTAGGGGCTAGTTTGTTTTTAATCAGGACACACTGTAGCTGATACACTCTATGTCTGTCGTAAACAGGGCTGGTAGAAAGAATTCCATTCTGACTCTGTGCTTATTATTTTTATTCCTTGTAAAGAAAGAAGTTTCCTTGAGCTACTAACGCTGGGTAAAGAAAATTTCTTTTCATTCTTACTTCTTTCTCTTGCTGTCAAAACAAATCTTTGGTCTCAGTACATGGAATAGATGTTTCCTTCATAATACCAAATTCGTCTGCCTTAAAGTTCAACCAGCTCAAAACAGAAAAAAAGACACTGGGTCAGAGATTTAGCATAAAATAGTAGAAACAGAGAACATTTACTGAGTGTATGAAATATGCTAGATCTAATGCACTGTTCTTTTTCTACAATGTGTTTTCCATTTCACAACAATTTTATGGCATGTCCCTATTCCCAATTTAAAGATAAAGACTAAAGATTCATAGGTAGTAGGTAACTTACTCAAGTCACACAACTAAAATGTGAGAGTCTGGTTTTAAACTTGGGGTTGTTAGAATTCAATTTTGTGTTCATTGTACAATACTTCCTCTCAGTATGGAATTACCTTACAAAACCTGTAGAAATATGTGTTATATTCTGTTACTAAGTTTCAGGTAATTACTTAATCAAGAGGAGTATTTAATTAGTAACTGCAAATTCCGTGACCATCACCGTATCTGATATTGGTTATACTGTGTAGAAATCTAATGGAGAGTAAATTATGGAGTCCCTGAGGTTTGAGACCACTGGAGGACTGAGGAGAGTGAGAGTGAGTACTGAATGTGGTATGAGATTATGCCAGTGTCAAGGGTGGGGCCAAGAACCGACTAGATGTATCATGTTCAAAAAGTCATCATTGTCCTCTTAAACTTCATTTTCAGAGGAGTGTTATGTTCCCAGCAGAATTAAGAGGGAAGTACAGATTTCCTGTGTATTCCCTGCCCCCACTGATGACAGGCTACCCCACTACTGACACTCCCCAGCAGAGTGGCGCACTGGGTTATAATCAGCGAGACTGCACTGACACCCCCCCCAATCCATTGTTTACCCTAGGGTTCACTCTTGTGTTACTTCTGTTACTAACCTTTTCAAGCTCCAGTTTCCCCATATGCAGAATAATTGCTTGTATTTGTAACATGCTTTATTGTTGACAAAATAATTTCTCTCTAATGTTCTTCAGAATGACTTTTAATGTCATTCTACTAGTTTTTTTCTTTCAACCATTTGTTTGGTTCACAAACATTCTTTGAACACCCACTTGGAACTAAGGCACTCAACTAGTATCTTAAACAACAACATCCTGTGTCCTTTACTATCCCACAAAGGTCTTCCACTTGGGTCACACTTGTTCCTCAAAAAATCCTAAGGTCGCAGCCATAGTTGGTGTGGCTCAGGGGACCGTGTACTGGCCTGTGAACCAAAGAGTCACAGGCTTGATTCCCAGTCAGGGCACATGCCTGCGTTGCAGGCCAAGTTCTCCGGTGCAGGGTGCAAGAGAGGCAACCACATGTTGATGTTTCTCTCCCTCTTTTTCTCCCTCCCTTCCCCTCTCCCTAAAAATAAATAAAATCCTTTTTAAAAAATGTACTGTGTTCTTATATCCAGAAGCGATTAGAAAATTTAATTAAAATTGGGAGATTTTACCTAAAAAAAAAAAATTCTAAGGTCTCAAAATTACTACACATCTGTTTTCTGTCCCAATCAAAATACATTTTTGCTCAGAGGAGAAGATGCACCAGGCCCTGAAAGATGAAAGCTTTAGATTCTGACACTAATCCCAATACCTGTGCCTTTTCCACACTGCGAAGCAAATAACTCAACGCCGACACATCCACTTACAGAGAACATCCAAGCTACGAGAGTGCTGCACCCCCACCCCCGTCAGAAGCCAACTTCAAGTCCAAGTTGTCACCCACAGTATTGAACTACCAGCTTTCCATTGGAGGTTCCCACAACACCCTCTTTGGGTTGAATTAATTTGCTAGAGTGGCTCACAGAACCGGAGAAACATTCCGCTGACCGGACTGCAGGTTCACTGTGGAAGGCTGCTTCGGGCCAGCTTGGGGAGTGGGTGCGGGGCTGCCTCGCTCCCTCTGAGCCTCATTCTCCCAGTGCCTCCCATCTCGCCGACCTGGAAGCTCTCTGAAGCCTGCACTTCTGGGGTTTTCTGGAGATTTCTTAGTGATTGAACTCAATCTGCAGTCTCTCTGCCTTCCCCAAAGGTCAAGGAGTAAGGCTGAGAAGTCCAACCCTCTAATCACCTGGTTGATTCCCTTGGCAACTAACCTCTGTCCTTAGGTTACTTATGGCTTTCCAAAATTCACCTTACTAAATGTAACAAAAGCCACCATTATCACTCAACATTTAGAAAATTCCAGGGGTTTTAGGAGCTCTGTGCCAGGAATGGGGTTGAAGACCAAATATAAATTTCTTATTCTAAACCACAATATTGTAACAGATGGCAATGGTCGGTCTCTCTCTGACTCTATCTCGTTCGAGCCTGCTTTGTTCCATGGTCTTCAGGCTAACAGCTCCCCGCTTAGCCTTGCATTTAGACGTGTTGATCATCAGAGGAATTCTGCTTGTAGCTTGAGTGTTACGACAACGGGCCCTCCCATTGTCCCTACCCTTGACATAAATGAAGACTGAACTCTGTATTTTCTTAAGACGGAGTTGAGGAACAGAAGGGCTCCCGCCCTCTCTGTTGGCAGCTTGTCTGTCAGTAAACTTTTCCCTACTGCAGACTCTGAGGTTTTGAGTTTTGGCCTTCTGGAGCACAGGGCACACGGACTTTGGCCCAGTGATGATATTACGAAGGTACAGGAGTGTGAAAGGAAGGATCCTGAGCCCGAAGAGAAGACACTGTGAACATTAGAATATGCATAGTGTGCTGGAGAAATTTTAACTGAGGCCAACAATCTGAGTCCCTCTCCCTCTCGAAACGTTTTAAATGATGGGGTATGAATTCATTTGGGCGATTGCCATCCCACTAGACTAGATGAATTGGATAAAACCACTGAGCTTTCCATTGAAAGCATCCAATTTACTGAGCAGGTGGCTGGAATTCAAAGAAGTTTGGAACTGACGTCCAAGTCATCAGACTTGGCAGTGGGTCAGGGACCTTCTGAGCACATATGGGTTACAGGCATGGGCTTTGGAACCAAACAGATTTGAGACTGAGCTAGGCTCTAGCACTACCCAAGCATATGGCTTTGGGGAAGTTTCCTAACTTCTCAGGGCCTGGGTCCTTACTTATGAGGAGAGAGTACTAATGGTGTTTATTGCCAGTCATGTGCTCATAAATGTCTGACACCCAGCTCTCTGCAGGAAAAAAAATACTGAATTGTTGCATTTGCTGATTGCCCTTAAATAAATAGACCCAGCATGACTAATTTTGAGCTACCAATGCCATGTCACTAAACACAGACCTGGGAAGAGATGCAAACGTGAATGGTTAAACTGGTACAAGCTGGCTCCAGACATCCCTGCCTATCACAGAGGGTGCAGGGAAGATCGAATAAATACTGCCAGTGAGGTGCTTTACATAGTGTCTGGCAAAGAGCAGGTGCTGAGTAATGTTCGTAGGTACTTCCTGGGCCTTCTAAATCCTAGTAGAGTCCCTCTTCACAGCATCGGGCTGCTGTCTCTGATGCCACACACGATACACGGACCACATCTGCGGGGAGGGGCTGGATGGATTAATGCAGGTGCAGCGGTACTTGTCCCTAGATGTTGCCGACACCCACCAAAAGCGTTCCCGTAGTTTTGGAATCCCAGCTAAAAGCATCCATCCAAGCCGGGCTGCCTGAGACTGTCCTCACTTGCGTGACATCGTGCCATTCTGCATGTGCTGCTCCACCGGGCGAGCCTCCGGGCCGGCCCCCTGTGGCGGTTTTAGCAGTTTCTGGCCGCCTGTTCCTCTTCAAGCAGTCCTCCAGGTTTCTGCAGCTGTCGCCGCCTGTGGCCTGGAGGACAGCCTGCGCGTGCTTGTGTGCTCCTGGTGGGCCCATATCTGCAGCCACGTGGCACTTCTCTCTTAGCCAGGGTGCCACTCATCTACTCTATCTCAAACCGTGGTACAGAATCCTTTCCGCATGTCCGCTCCAGTGGAGACAGCCTCCTCTGGTTCCTTGTTCTCTGCAGCCTTTTACATTTACCCAAAGTAAAATATATTTGTCTTAGTGAAGATCACAAAGCAAAATGGAATCTGTCTGCTTCTACTCTTTCATTCTTTCCCCCCATGTCCTTCTAGAATACCTGTCCTCTTCAAGTAAGATGCCCAGAGCCTGGATGCTGTCGCTCCTCTCTCACTCCGGCTGGTCCCTTAAGTGATAAGGGATGGTTCTAAGGTAATCAAAGAAAATGACTTCTGCCGACTTTAGCTCCCAATATGTTATTCTTTCTACATCATGCAATTTAGGTTACTGGAAGTATTAACATACTTACCTTCAAAAGGTATCAAGGAATAATACCAAGAGACACTCACAAGCATGCTGGCAGGGGTACACTGGATGGGGGGTGTGTTTGCTCAGGTGGAGGTCAGGGAATTGGGGGCATAGGTAGTCCTAAAATGGGGCAACATGGGTACTATGACAGTGTGGCAAAATAATTTTTATTCTAACTCTAGTTGAGGTAACAATATAATCCAGGCAATGATTTTCTAAAAATGTCTCTCAGGCTTGTAAATTTAAAATGATCAGATCTTTAGCTCTCTTAATATAGAGAGCTTAGCCCTGACTGGTGTAGCCCAGAGGGTTGGGCGTTGTCCCTCAGTCTGAACGGTCAGGGCACACGTCGGAGTTCCCGGTTCATCCCAGCTGGGGGCATGCCAGAGGCAAGCGATCGATGTTTTCTTTCGCACATTGATGATTCTCTCCCTCTTTTTCTCCCTTTCTTCCCCTATCTCTAAAATTAAACAAATAAAGTCTTTATATATATGGCTTATTGTACTATGACTCATGAAAGCCACATGGAGAGAAAAAAGGCTTTTTTTTTCGTTTTTGTTTTTGTTGGAACAATTTCCGAGACTCTGAGTATAGTAAAATTCTCACTTATTTTGTTTTCTGTTATATTTTCTGTTATATTTTTGTATTGTTTTCTGTTATATTTTTCTGTTATTGTTTTGTTGTTATATTTTTGTATTGTTTTCTGTTATATTTTTCTGGATAGAGTAGAGCTGCTAGAATCAACCCCCATATGCCGAGTGCATAGCAATTCCTACGAGTTTGGGAGAGTTAGCTGACAGGAATTTCCTGTGTGCAAGAGGTAGTATGCTGTGTATGCTGTCTCTTATGGAGTTTTATATTTTTCCCAGCAAGCGGAATTTTGTACTTCATAAATATCTGTTGGTATCACTAGTCTCTTTGGCACTTTATGTCACTAGATGCACATATTTTGTAGGTACTACCAGGAGTTTAGACCTTACTTGTCCCTTCAGTGCTTTACTTTACTCTCAAGAGAGAAGGCATTCGCGTCTGCATACTTTGTGGAGGTTCCGCTAAATCTGTTTTATTATTTTCTGTTGTAGATTTCTTGCACAGACACTTTCCATTGGTTGAATTAATCTATCAACCAAGGGTATTGATTGAGTAACTCTGTTTACAAGGCAGCAGGCCAGGCTGGTTCCAAAAACAAAGGCTCTGAGCACACAATCTTATTTTATTCCCTCTGAGAAATATTAATGGAAAATAGATTCCATTCCACCTTTGTATCTTTCACACAAGCTCGAAGTTATTTCCAAGCTTGTTCAAGGTCATGCAGAGGCTGAGAGTGAAAAACTGACATTTGATGTCGTAATCAAAGAGGTAAATTTAGTAGTCACAGAGGACTTTCAAGGCACAGCCAGCGTAGCACGGAGGATAGTCTTTCTGCGCATTTTTGAGAAGTGGTTTCAGCAGAAACCGTCTGCACAGGAGGGAATCTGATTATTGACACTGTCAGTCTTTGGAATGCAGGGTCAGCACCGACTTTCCACTCGGCCCTTCTCAACAGCTGGGCACGGTGCGCACCTCACAGGCAACTTTCCCCTCTTCCCCTTGTTCATTTGTGCTTACCTACACGGCTTCTGCAAATACAACAAGCTGCTGTATCAAAACCTCTCAAGCGTATCATAATTTTCACTTTTCAGAGCAGAGACATTTTGATAAGGACTTGATGAAAATAAGATTTTTGACCTTCAATCCACTGGGGGAAATGTGTGTTCGCATTTATTTTTAAAATGCTAACGTGGAGGGAGACTTGACAGCAACCACTGACCATGAGGAGGTAGGGGGGAGCTGTTATCCTAAAGAGACCTTAAATCACAAAAAGCCAAACCGAACATTGAATTCGTAACTCATAAACACCAATTAACGATTGGGTTTGAATAGCAATCAATGCCAGTTGTCACGGGTAAGGGGGAGAGGCCTGGCAGAGAGATGGGGAGAAGTGGTGTTCCTAACCCTGTGGATAACTGCGGATAGCACTCTCTGCTTCCTTGCCTAGCTGGTGACTTTTGACAAGATGCCAACATTGTGAATTTCTCCTTATTGGGTGCTGGATATTTTCATATCGCCATAAATGTCCTTTACCTTTGCATTGGCATGTGGTTAAGTTACTCGGACACAGTTTAATCCTTTGGAGTATTGCTTTTAAGATTTGTTAGGTGGGATCAGAGTGGCACTATTCTCCAATATTGAGGCACAGTAATTCTGAGCACTGTATCCTATGCCCCACAGATAAAGCCTAAAGCCTAAAACCTAGAAATAAAAATTTAAATGGGAAACTGCTGTTTTCTTGTTCTCATCTTCAAATGTTAATTGCCAGTTCCAGTGTGTTCATGGTACTCTTAAGAAAAATCTTTCTCTTTTGATTTTTTGCATATATTATATATTTTACAAAATGTGAAGCTTTATATTTTATGCATTCTAGTATTTTTGTGTACTGTATTTTGTGCATTTCATGTCTTCATCAAAATCCTCTCAGTCCTTGTTTTTTTGAATCTCATGCTGGGTTTTTAGCCTTTGTAGGTTTTATACGCTGCTGCTTTGAAAGAGAACCTAGACTCTATAGCTGTATTGTTGTTATATGGCTGCGGAAAAAATAATTAAAATGATTTGAGGAGAAAGACTTGGTAAGGTTTTCCAGCCTGTCTGGTAAGGACAGAAACTATCCTCAGACCCGGGTGATCACTGGGTGCTGCTTTCTCTGATTCTTCAATGAGTTCTTTCTGCTGGCCATGGATGTTTCCTCACATGCGTGCACTGGAGGGATGAATACCCAGGAGGATTCTCTGCAGATCTAGGGTCCTTCCTGTTTGGTATCTGGTCTTTAGTACTTGCTCTGTGCTCTACTTTTTAGGAACTAGGTCTCCTTACACTCTTAGCTCTGTTTTTTCACTCAGAGAGTCCACAGGCCCTCCATCTGGACTCTCCTACCACCATCACTGCCCCTGCCCGGGTGCCTGGAGCCTCCCGAGGTGGTAAGCCAGAGCAGCTCACCTCATCTTACCTGAGATGACACAGGGCTTATCTCATCTATTCCTCGTCTTTCAGAGATCCCTGTCCTCTGTTGTCTGCTGTATAGTGTCATGAAACTCTTGTTGCATATATTTCATCTTAAAATATCTTTTTGTTGTTGTTTCTAGTGGCAGGATAAATCTGGCGCTTGCTACCAAATCTTAGCCAGAAGTAGAAGTTCATGTCGATAATATGGGTGGTAGGAATTGCAACTAATAAATCAAGTGAAGCTATTGTCAAAGCCAAACCAAGAGAGGCTGAGCCAGAAGGAATTTCACTTTGCAGTTGCTATCTCCTGGTGACAGCCAGGATCTGAGGGGGGGCCGAAGCAAAGGAATGGGGGTCCAGATGCTCCAGTGCTCAAAGATAAGGAAGTGTGTATAACATTTCGCCTATGGCCATGACTTTTTCTTTTCTTAACCCAAGAGCAGTGCTCTTGAGTTACCAACCAACATTTATCATCCATCTATTTAAATATCAATACAGTGAAATGCTTTGCAAAATACCCATATCTGGGACAAGAGGTCATTTTCTTCATCATGACAAAAAGACTTCCCTCCCTTTAGGAGACTACTCTTGTTTGTCTGACATGGGATCTTTTTGAAACGGTCAGTCCCCACCGTGCATTTCTGCACATGTACACTCGGCTGTCTACCCGAGAGAAGCTTGTGCTGTGTTGTAGGTCCCCTCCGCTCTTTCCAGGATTCGATGCTCACTCATCAGTCTGGAACCTGCACTAAAGACTTTTCCTATCCGTTTTTGTTTCATGTATCTTGAAGCTTAGTTGTTTGGTGTATATACTCGTACATTGAAGGTTGCCAAGTTAATTGGTCTCTCTGTTAGTATGTAATGACCCTCTTTGTCCCCAGTAGTTTTCCTTGCCCTGAAGTCCATTTTACCTGACATTAATGTAGTTTCTTCTGCTTTTCTTTAATGCTCACACGCCATGTTTTTTCATCCTTTTACTTCCAACCTATTATGTTCTATTTGATGTGAGCTTTTTGTAAACTGGACATAATTGGCTCATGCTGTTTTTATCAACTCTGACAATCTCTGTTTTTTAACTGGTATATTTAAACCATTTATAGTTAAAGTGATTATTCACTTGTTAGGGCTGAAGTCTGCCATTTTATTGTTTGTTTTCTGTTCCTTTTGTTTTCCATTTTTCTGGTACTCTTTTCTTGTATTTTTTATTCAAATTATGATTTTCCTTGTTCTTGATATTTATATCTCTTATTTTAGCAGAAAGTTAGCTTATTTAGGTTTAAACATACATCCTGGCCTGCTCCTGTGAGCTGAATACCATTATTACTTTAGTTTTCAGTGCCCTTGAAGTTTTAATTTGTTCATTTGTGTGTTCCTGGAGGCTTTTTCCATAGGACCCAGACTATTGGTAGTGAGGCTATTGTCTAGGAATGTCTGAGGCACTTGCTGGACCCCTA